>LNAC01000005.1:8037035-8136135 GCA_002007465.1 Ailurus styani | reverse complement strand
GATCCCAGGACCCTGAGATCATGACCTGAGCCGAAAGCAGAGGCTTTAACCCACGGAGCCACCCAGGCGCCCCAGAGAAGGGCTTTTTGACACAGGATCCACTGATCAGGGGTGACGATGTTCACACTTGCTCACAGGGTTCTCTAAGCACCTGTGAGACACCTCACTGAAAGAGGCAGCTTATTCTTGCAAATCCCTCCCATGCTATCCCCATCATGTTCCCTTTAGACTGCAAGGAGAGCACAGTGCATTTAACAAAAGAAAGAGTTTGGGTTTGTTTTTAAAGAAAACAGAAAAAAGGGCGCCTGGGTGGCTCAGTGGGTTAAAGCCTCTGCCTTCGGCTCAAGTCAAGATCTCAGGGTCCTGGGATCGAGCCCCAAATGCTCAGCAGGGAGCCTGTTTCCTCCTCTCTCTGCCTGCCTCTCTGCCTACTTGTCATCTCTCTCTGTGTGTCAAATAAATAAATAAAATCTTTAAAAAAATAAAGAAAACAGAAAATAGAAAAAAAATACACAAACCATAAAATAGAATGTCAACACTGAAGAAGAAAATTCTAGTGATAGGTTAATTCTCTTACTGAAACAGATTCACAGATTATGACAAATAAAATCTAATTATATTTTTGTTCACAAAAGAGGTACCTAAATCAACATTTCTAAGCAAAAGAATACAGGCAAACGAAAACAAAGTACATAAATATGCCATGGGAGATACGGTGTGGGCTGTGAGAGCAGTAATGTAAGACAAGAAAAATTCAAGCCAAAAAGCATCGATTGATTTATCAAATGTGATTTTTAGAAAAGCCATGAATATATCTATCTCTACATATTTAAATACATGAAGCCGGGCGCCTGGGTGGCTCAGTGGGTTAAAGCCTCTGCTTTCGGCTCAGGTCATGATCTCAGGGTCCTGGGATCGAGGCCTGCATCGGGCTCCCTGCTCAGCGGGGAGCCTGCTTCCCCCTCTCTCTCTCTGCCTGCCTCTCTGCCTCCTTGTGATCTCTCTCCCTCTGTGAAATAAATAAATAAAATCTTTAAAAATAAATAAATAAATAAATAAATAAATAAATAAATAAATACATGAAGCCACACTGGCAAAGAATAAAATACAATGGCTCTCCCTGACTATTTGATGAAAAAAGGAGATTAAAATAAAAATCAAGAGTATTTGAATGACATAATGATATAATTAAAATGTTACATGGAGGTTACGTATTCTTCCCAAGTAAATTCAAAGAAATGACACAATGGACATCAAAAGTGTCCTATCCAAACAAAAAGAAGAAAATAATAAAGTTGTAAATTTAGAATCAAGTTGAACCAGACAGTCAAGAGGGCGGGCAGAGAACAGCAATAGCTTAAGTCCTGATTATACTAAAATGTCTACACGTTTTGCTCTGAATTTGAATCGCATTAAACTGTTAATGTTTTGGGCTTTAATTTTCTCATTTTTTTGAATGTTCTCTTAAAAAAATAGTCTAACTATACAAAAATTACATTCACACAGATATTTATTGCAGTATTTTCTATAATGCTGAGCCCAAATTCTCCATAGCAGGGGAAAGTAAAATAAATGTTTTTGAACCCAGGGGAAAGAATGATCTTGAATGAATATTCATTCTGAAAAACCCCCCTGTCACTTGAGTTCTGCACTACCCAAAGTGAAAGAGTAGACTGAACTTAGCCATCTTCAGGAAAAATCATATCGTTATTTTAACTGTATCCTTTGCTGGAGAACGGACTGAGATTGGGTGTCATTCTGTGTCAGTGCTCTCAGTCAGTGACAGAATGGAATTGATTGATTTCTCATTTTGACTTATAAAAATCTGAAAATTTAGATCTTACCCTTTTTTCCTCAGGGACAAAACACAATAGACAAGAGAGGAGCCAGGATTCTCAGCAGGCATTCCCAGAGCCAAGACAGCACCCAGGTCCTTCTCACCCTCTTTACTACATGTTTTAAATTCTCCTGACACATTCAAGGTTAAACCAAAAAACTCAAGTTCAGACTAAAGTCATTTCAAGCTCCAGAGCACAGCACAGTCCAAAAAATGGATGACAGTGGAGGACCCCGATGAGAACAAGGAGGGACCCTCCTGTTCTCAGTGGACACTAATGCCTTCACGGCTTCTTACTGTCAGCCACGATGGTAGCAGGGAAGCCAAATGCAATCAGCACAGAGCTAAGCTGTATGTCAGAGAAAGCTCATAAAAACTTTTCCCCTAGGTAATACCATTTTATAGAGGTCTAAGTTGATCTGTTATTCTTTCAGGAAAACCCAGTAAGTCCCTAGAATTCTTTTACCCTGCATTTCATCACATAGATCTTTCCCAGAACTAAACTGAATCACACTTCATTAGAAAGACTCAAAGATGTTCACAAGTAGGGCACATGGGGGGCTCAGTTGGTTAAGCATGTGACTTTGGCTCCCTTTGGGCTCCGTCCTCAGTGGGAAATCTGTTTCTCCCTCCTCCTCCCCCCTTGCTCATTCTGGTGCTCGCTCTCTCTCTCTCTCTCATATAAATAATACCTTTTTTTAAAAAAGATGTTCATAAGTTAGGGATTATACTAGATTTCTCTCTAGAAATCTCTCATGCTAGGAGCACATGTGGCATAGAATTAAGGGCACACTCCCACCACTTCTGATTAAAATCTTATTCTTTTTACAAATCACAGCTCATATGCTGTCTCCTGCTTAGAACCTTCCCTCATCGCCCTGATTGGAATATGTCTCTCTTCCCCTTCTAAACTTTTATAATGAACTTAGCACTTAGCACAACTAACTTAGAGTGACCTAGCCTATGTCAAGCTCACTTCCTACTCCACTTTACACACATCTCATGTTTTGAGCCTAGATGGCAGGGACTGTGCATTTAAAATCTTTGAATCCCTACAACATTGCACAGTGCTTTGTACACAGAGGGTGCCCAATGTTTGCTTCATGACGGTTCACTTTATTCCTTCTAGGCTTTTTCAGGATGACTACTTTTACGATAGCCTGGAGGCCATTCAAAGAGACATATCCAAACCTGTCCCACCTGGTGTAGATCACAACTCCCACCCTACATTTTAGCAATATGACCCAAGTTCCAGAAAAATTCAAATAATACAAAATCCCTGAAGGGAACTTTAGACATTTGTTTCTGTGTTTTCCCAAGTTCCTCAACTGAACCTTTTTGTTTATTTCAAATCTTTCAACAGAAACCATGTGCATACTATAAAATGTGTGGTTCGGAGGGTGTAGTTTGGCATTCCAAGGAGAGCTTGAAATCCTTCCCATTCACACCCATTAGGTACCCCTAAAGGAAAGGTTGAAGTAACCTCTGGGGCACCACAGAGAACACACTGATAATCACTAATTTTGGTTCACCTCCTCAGATTCTCAAGTAGGCTATAGGAGTCAGAGAGAGTTGCTGAAATCCACAGTAAATGGATGAGCACTGGCCACTGGGGCCACCGATCTTTATTGATTTCCCTCAAGATGGACTTCATTACACCCAAAGAAGAAGCCCAGCGTGTAGCTTTTGCCTCGGCATTTCAGGGCTTGTTAGGTACTTTGCTTCATTTTACTCATTCTATTGATTCTCTGAATCTAATCCAAAGAATAAACACCACCAGGACCAAACATATGGTCAAGTCTTTAGCTTAATTTTTGTATTTGGAGAGAGAAGCATCTTGGGCTGAGTTCAGCCAAGCTGGGAGTGCAAGGAGTGATTAAAAACCGAACAAAACACAACACAAAGTATCACAATCCTACCTGAGCATAAGGAAGCCTGCCACTTGGCACAGGAGCTATTTACTTTGTCAAATCCCTGTGTGAGATGTTTGCTCGGTTGTAATCATATATAATATCATGGAAACAAACTAGATGTTTACAGAAAAATAGATCCTAAGGGCCAGAAACTCTCAGAGAAAATACGTGCACTTTACTTTTATTTTTTCCATTCAAAATATAAATGAATGGTATAAATGTTTGATTTAGAGTGAAGCCCCAAAATATAAAGTATTTATTACATTTGTTTTCAGTTTTTGAATAGTCAGTTAAAAATTGTTCCTGCTAATTTTTTTTTCTTTTCCTAAAAGGAAATCTGGGTTCAAAGCTTTGTCTATTATCCATATATTTTAGACACTTAACTTTAATTGAGCTCATTTATTCTACTATATATTCATTGTATTTTCTTATATTGTGAGAGCCCTCTGGTGGTTGAAAAAATACTAAATCTCTATGCTCACAAGAACAGAACTACAGTTCATTACCAACCAAAGCTTTTCTTTACTGAGATACTGATTTCAAGTTCTATTAGAAATGGATGCTCATTAAAATTTCTATTAACTTTCACCTACTCATCGAAAGGTACATTATTTTTTTTCATTTTCTAAGATTAAAAAAAAGATCTTAAATGCTTACATTATGTCTTTAAATCCAAATAAGAAAACACTGATTATGCACAAATATATTTTCTTTTCAATCAGATTGGGAATAGTTAGCAATTTACATCTAAATTGAGATACGGGCAAATTGGATCTTAGAGCCCTTTATTAGGTGGCATGCTCTGTGTCTTCTTTAACTTATGGCCAAATCACAAATACACACAAATATTTTATACTTCCACAGTGCCTAGTTCTGTAGCACCAAATTAAAGATTCAGGTTTTGATACATTATGCAAGTTACTAAACAATGAACCTACCAGACCCTTTATAAGTATCCCACTATACAGAGAATTACAGCAGGCAAAACCAAAGGTGGCAAAGTCTTGGTCAGGTGGGACAATGCACTGAAATTTGTGAAATGACAAAGCCAGGATATACATATTAAGGAAAGACTATATATATATGGATAAAGCCTTTCCTTGGGCCTATAATTTCAGAATATTCAATGCCTGCATGCCTCCAAAGCTCTCTCTTTAACTGATTCTTAAGTTTTTGGAGTGAAGTTTGAATAGCACAGAAACAGGTTTCTAGGTACTTCCTGCTATGTGACTCTTCATGTCATTGATTTAAGAGCAGCACCCAAAATATGAGATGAAAACATTGTAATCATAGTAATTCTACATTTCCTCTACATTTCCATAGTAATTCTACCATTTCCATAGTAATTCTACATAGTCCTGCAAGACTAAGATGAGAGCCAAACAAATCAGCAAAGCTGGAGATAAAGATTTGGTCAATGGACCAAGTACATCACAAGATGCTAGTGGGGATGTTATTGGATTATTGTAGGAATAAGATGATGGTGTGTGACTGTGTAAATCTGAAGAGGACTGGTGCTTTGACTTGGTTCCACACAGCTATGCCTTGAATGCCAAACTGTTCCACAAACCAATTTCATGAGCACGTGCAGTGTTAAAGCACAATTAATGGACTTTGGCAAATCAAAACTATGCAATCCTCCAACATGAAAATGTCACTGAGCACACCTAACTCCAGCAAAAAGCTGGGAGTGAGGATGTCAAAGTTCTACACTTTGGTGGTTTGTTGCAGTAATTGCCACCAATGTGTTCATGCCTCATTGCATGCACATCACTCTACGACGTGACATTGGTGGTCCTCCGAGCAATAGGCAGAGTCTGTTTTCTCCATCTTGAATCTGGGCCTGACCCTATGACCTGCCCTAGTCAACAGGACAAAAACAACCATCACTTAAGCATAGATTTCAAATGTGCTTGAGTATCAGGGCTTGCCTCTTTCACTTCTAGGAACCCCTTTGCCATGTAACAAGTTCCAGCTAAGCTACTATAGAGAGGAAAATCCAAGGAACCAATTTCCATGTAAGTAAGACAATCAGACCACTCAGCTCTAGCCAAGACACAAGTAGACCACAGAGAGCAGCCAAGCCCAGTCAACATCACAATCTATCCAAGAACTGTTGTTTTAAGCCTCTCAGTTTGGGCGTGGTTTGTTATGCAGCAAAAGCTAACTGATGTAGCTACTTCCATCATAGACCCCAAACTTTGTCATTTGTTCAAGTCCATGACCACACTTCTCTGGAGACGGAATTTTGAGTTACTTAATAAATTCTTTGCTCCCTGACTTAGGGAATGATACTAGCACCAGACTGTTTATAGAAAGAGAATGATAGTTATCAAAAATAATGAGCTATATTTCACAGAAAAATTGTATGTCCTTGTTGTCTTAATTATTGTCTAGTAACCACACATCCATGGGAAAGGGATCTTGATACCTAGTAAAATGGATCTAAAAACCAAGGGTATAAGGAGTTTATCTTGAGAAATATTTCACATGAAAGTTGCATTTTAATAGCATTTTAACATTTAAATTAAATAATTAAAATTTTAATTTATTATTTCACATCATAACACATTCCCATAAAAAATCAAATTTACCAAAGATCCCCACTAATCCTCCAACCATCTTTGTAGCTCATAAATAGTACATAAATGAGTACATCTATGTACTCATAAATAGAGTAAATACTAGGGATTTTTCTGGTTCAAGAAAAGAATTAGTGTGAAACACAAAGCATGGAGGAGTTTATTCTAGCCAACTACTCAAAAAAAGTTTTGTTTAGTGTGGCAGACACCAACTACCTACTTGATATCCATGGTTCCTCTTTTCCTCTTAAAACCAAAAAAAATCTGATTTTTTTTTCAACATATCAATGTGTCCCTCTGGAAGATCACAGTACCCAGCCTACTTTGCAACAAAAGGTGAACCATAAAATGCAAATGGAAATTGGGTGGGATTTCTGGAAGAACCCTTTAGAAGGGAGCTCCTTTAGATAGAATTAACTTCTCTTTTCTCTTTTCTTTCCCATACCCTTCTTGCCCGGAATGCAGGTATGATGTCAAGAGTTTCAGCAACTCCCTTGAACCTTTGGGACAACTCAAAGATAGATAACATGTGCTAAGAATGGCAATACTATAAAACAGAAAATGGCCCTAGGTGAAATCATGAACTTTATGCCCTACCTAAAACATCTTCCCATACATTTTTTATGTGAGAAAAAAGATCACAAAACTCCCAATTTTTAAGGCTTCAGAGTTTGTTGCTGTTTTTTGTTTAGGGATTATTTTGTGTGTAGAAAGGAATCATTGTCATTCAGAAAAGAATGTAATTCACAACTACCATAGACATCCAGCTTGAAAATTCCACTTACCCTCATTATATTGCCTAAAAATTGACCAATTGCTCATTCATTTTGATAAACAATTACTTTTAATGGATTGCCTGCCTGATATTGGACATTAGGCAAAAACAAACTATGATCTCTGAGAGGCAGGAAATAAATGAGGGGAAGGGGGGATCCAAGCAGAACCTAGTGAACACCCTGGGTTGAGGAAATAAACCTAAAAACCCAGGAGACTAAGATGGCTAGAGTTTACAGGACGAAGTATTGGAGAATAAAGGGCTTCATGAAGACTTCTAGAGGCCAGCTTGTGTTCAGCAGAGTACTGATCAGCACAGGCATGTAAGGAAACTACTGAAGTCCACCAAAAGAACCTGAAAAGATTTAAAGGAACAGTAGCTAGGGGTAGGGCTGAGAAGAATGCCTATTCCCATTGGCCAGACTGGAAAACCTTATAGTCAGTGGGACATTAGATAACAGTCCCACAATGTTATGCTTCCACACTGGGGAATAAGTAGCTTCGGACTAAACATGCTCTGGCTCTGTTTAGAAAACCTTAAAAACAAAACCCCAAATAGCAAACTTTTTCCAAGTAACTTAACTGCATCCCAGCAAAAAGTGTAAGCATATTTATAGGAATACAAAAATATTCCAACAAGGAATATTTTAACCCACCCAGATCACATTCAAAATATGTAAAATCCAATAAAAAAATTACCAGGCAAGCAAAGAAGTAGAAAATACGACTCACGATGAGGAGAAAAATCAATCCATTGAAACCAACTCAGAACTGACACAGATATTAGAATAGTCAGACAAAGAGATTAAAACAAGAGGCGCCTGGGTGGCTCAGTGGGTTAAAGCCTCTGCCTTTGGCTCAGGTCATGATCTCAGTGTCCTGGGATGGAGGCCCGCATCAGGCTCTCTGCTCAGCAGGGAGCCTGCTTCCTCTTCTCTCTCTGCCTGCTTCTCTGCCTGCTTGTGATCTCTCTCTCTCTGTGTCAAATAAATAATCTTTTTTTAAAAAGGGAAAAAAGTTTAAAAAAAAAAGATTAAAACAAGTTATTATACCAATACTGCATATGTTAAAAAAGCTAGAAGAAATATTGAATATGTTAAGTAGAGACATGGAATATATATTTTAAAAAAAATAAATGTCTAAAGATAAAATGATATGCCTGAGATAAAAAAATAAACTGGATAAGATTAACAAAAGATTAGACATTTTATAAGAAAAGATTAGGGATCTAGGAGACATAGCAAGAGAAACACTCCAAGATGAAATGAAGTGAAATTTGGAGCAACTTCAAGCAGCCTAATATGCATATAAGTAAAGTCTCTGAAAAGAAGAGAAGGGGGGGACCTAAATCATATTTGAAAAAATAATGGCTAAACGTTTTCCAAATTTGAATTAAAAAAAAACAACTATAGACCCAAGAATCTCAATGAACCCTGAGCAAAAAAAAACATGAAAAAAACTATACCAAAATATATCATAATCAAGTTTCTTAAATTCAGTGATAAAAAAAAATTTTTTAAATATTATTTATTTTTTTGCCAAAGAGAGAGAGAGAGCACAAGCAAGGGAGCAGCAGGCAGAGGGAGAAGCAGGCTCCCTGCTTAGCAAGGAGCCTGATGTGAGACTGGATCCCAGGATGATGGGATCATGACCTGAGCGGAAGGCAGACACTTAACTGACTGAGCCACCCAGGCATCCCGAAAAGAAAAATCTTAAAAGTGTCAATGGAAGGGAGAAGACACACACACAGGGAACAAAGGTAAGGATGACAGCATACGGTTTATCAGAAGTAATGCAACCAGGAAGACAAAGGAGCAATGTCTCTTAAGTACCGAAAGGAAAGAAAAAAACTTTTTAACCTAGAATTCTATACCCAGCAAAAATATCTTGTAAAAGACAAAGGTGAGATTAAAACTTTTCAGACATAAAAATGCTGAAAGAATTCTACAGTAGAATCACACTACAATAGTAACATATAAGAAGTCCTTCATGTAAAAGGAAAATGATGTCAAATGATTTAATGCTCTACACCAACCAATAAAGAGAACAATAACTGGAAATTGCAGAAGGTCCAGCACTTCCAAACTCACTTGATGAGGTCATCATTACCCTGACACCAAAACCAGACAAAGACATTAAAAGAATAGAAATATTGACAGAAAGATTGATGATCACCAGGGGACTTGGGTTGGAGGAATAAATTGCCAAATGGCATAAGGAATATTTGGGGTGTTATGGAAATGCTCTGATCTCAAATTGTTGCTAGATTCATAAGTGTACATATCTGCCAAAACCCATCAAATTATAAGTTAAATGGATACAGTTTATTATATATAAATTGTACCTCAATATTCTGATGAAAACAAAACAAAATAAATGAATACAGCATATCTGGCAGACACTTATGGTTTGGCTCACTCCATAACCAATCTAATCACCTTCTAAATTGTCTTCCTATACTGTAGAGACTAGAAAGCCAAAACCACATTTCTCATTTTCCCTCATTGTTTTCATACGTGACTGTATGACTGTCTTGCTGGAGAGGACCAAAGATAGCATTTCTAGAGCCAACCACTACCTGATTGTGGCAGAGGCTCCTTGGAGGCCCATTTCTGCAGAGAAGCTCTGTAAGTTGTCTCTAAAAACATGCCTAGAGTCTGTATTTCTCATGTAAAAACTACATGTGCACCATAACAATTCCCTCATTCTTAAGCAGAAAAAAAACCTGGAACTTTCAATGGATACAGAATTATCAAGCAGTCACAGCTCAATATCAGCTGGTTTAAAACACCTGTCTAGATCCACAGCCCTTCTATTCCTCTCTGTTACCAGAGTCCTCACTCTGATTCATTCCATGTTTTATACCTCAGTTCCAATGTAGGTTTTATGGATTTCTACTATAAAGCTTTATGGTTGGTCCAGAATTAAGATAGTACTTCTAACCTATTTTCTACTAGAATTTCCAAGATAATTTATGTCCAAACTACTGAAATGCAATCTTTTTGTATAAAGATCTCCCAATGCCAAAGCAACAGGACAATGGCTTTAAGCAAGCTTCAAGTTGAACTCGCTTCCCCACCCTCCACCCCTCTCAGCCTCCAACTACTTGACTGACCCTTCCTCCCCTGATGGAGCATCTTGGGGAAGTAGAGATTTGTTTTCTAAAGTAATTTTATTCCCTTGACTATTTCACTGCTTCCATCTTTACACAGAAGTTTGGCTGGGAACCAGAGTTGTT
This sequence comes from Ailurus styani, assembly GCA_002007465.1. Lineage (NCBI taxonomy): Eukaryota > Metazoa > Chordata > Mammalia > Carnivora > Ailuridae > Ailurus > Ailurus styani. Next base: position 8,125,791 of record LNAC01000005.1, on the reverse strand, counting down.
GGGGGAAAAAAGTTCAGCATTTTTGTCAATTCTTCTACTCTTGCCCATTGAACCCTGTGATCTTCCCCTCAATGAAGTTAACTGAATTCCTCTGGTACCACCCACCCCTGGCTCCGGTGGCAATGACAGCAAGGAAATAAGGGAGCTGCAAAAGGGTCTCATGCTCTCCCCATCCCATCTCACTGCCTCGGCCTATTTCTGTGCCTCTCTACCTCATTCTCTGGTCCTCTCTAGTTCTCTCTCCCCCTCCTTAAAAAAAAAGTTGTATTGCACAGATGAGGCATACGTCTTGATTTTTCTCACTCATCTAAATTTAAACTTAATCAAATGGTTTCATGTGACTGTTTAAAACATCCCAGATGTTAAGGAAATTATCAACATCAGCTTCTTTTCCTCCCTAAAAATTATGCTCCACCATGTGCCAAAACCCAGCAGAGGGCATCCTTCCATTTCAGATGAATGAATACTGCAGGGAAAAGGCTCTATGATTCCAGCAATGTCTTCCATTTACAAATGCACACTGGAATTTAAAATCAAGGCACTTTTGTGGTAGAAAGAGAAACTGTTGTAGAAGTTGTTTTCTGGAGTGCTTACTTTCAATTCGAATTATAGATTTCAAAGTAATTCTCCTTTTATAAGAAAAAAGAAAGAGGAAAACAAAATCTCTGTCTCTGGTCTCTTTCCAGATTTGGGGCAATAGCTTCAAATGGCAGAATCAACAAGGTAACACCTATGTGATCTTTCCTTCTCTAGGCCACTGTGTGCTAATAATCATGGAGAAAAAGCAGTTGGGAAAGAATCTGTACCCTACCTCCTTTGTCCATTGCCCTCTGCCTCTAGCCATCAAATGCAAAGAAAAATAGCACCACTGCCTGTTAGATTGCCTTAGAAGGAGGAAGAAGATAAGTATGGTCAAAAGCAACATGTCAGGTAAGGACAACCATATTATACCTGTGGAAGGAGGCAGTCAGGGCGCCTGGGTGGCTCAGTGGGTTAAAGCCTCTGCCTTCGGCTCAGGTCATGATCTCAGGGTCCTGGGATCGAGGCCCACATCGGGCTCTCTGCTCCACAGGGAGCCTGCTTCCTCCTCTCTCTCTGCCTGCCTCTCTGCCTACTTGTGATCTCTCTCTCTCTCTGTGTCAAATAAATAAAATTTAAAAAAAAAAGGAAGGAGGCAGTCATCCACTAAATTTAATTGGGCAGTTGCACAGAAATTAAAATTCTACAATGGAAAATATCTTACATCATCAGAAGAATTTTGCCAGGGTTAAAAGGCAAATGACCCCAGCCCTTATCAGTGATTTTTCTCCCTGGTGGGTAAGTTTATCAGATTTTTTCCTGGTAGAAGAATGTCATAGGAAAAGGAGGAAAGATTGTAAGAGAACAGTATAGCAACATCCACACACCCATTCAACATATGTTTCTGAGCACCTTGTGCCAAACCATGTCCCAGGTATAAGGCCATATCACCAAACAAAGTATCAAAGATCTCCTTCTTTGAGGTGATTTGCAAAAAAAACACAAGGGTTTAGGGAGTCAGACAGACCTAACTTCGAGTCCTAGTCCTTTCACTTGACCAGCTATGTGACTTTGAACAAAGTAATTAATGTTTTCTTTGGCAAAACAGGGATACTTAGGTTGTTACTATTGGTTTGTAACTAAGTAACAAAAGATTGTTACTATTTATTAAAAACCCACTTTGTTCCAGGAACTGAACACTTCTATATATCATATATGGTCACATACTCACAATTAGTCTGTGAGAAAAGTTCTATTACCATGATCCTTTTACAAATGAGAAAACCAAGACACAGATTTATAAATTACCCAGAATCACATAGAAGTTAAGTATCAGAGCACGAATTTGCCACAAGGCTGTCTTGCCTCTCAATGAGTAGAGCAGAGAGGTGTTGTTCTCTAAGGCTGTCCTGGGGATCAGATGAGATGAATGTGTAAATAACATTATTACTACTATTATTATTAATTCATCATTATTATCACTGCCATTGTTATAGCTTTCTGGGACCTAAGGGTACATGTGGAAATATAATGAAAGAGGTGCAATGCTTCAAATCAAAATTCCTCCACTTCAAAATGTAGTCTGTGTCCAACTCATGTTAAAAGTAAAATCACAGAAGGCAGAGCTAGTGAATCATGGCTTCTCTGCATTTATCTTTCCATAAGATGACAGGCTGCCTCTACCAGCGATGGCTCTAGACAGGATATCAGAACAGTTTCCCTGTAACAAAACATGAGCGTTTCCTGCTCTGATTTTTCTAACCATCTCTGAAAGCTGAAGGTTAAGACCAAACGCAAAACAAAGCCAAGATCCAAATATCCATCTGCCATTTGAAGGCAGCTCTTTGTTCTCTGATAAGTGATCTGAGGGAGTCAGTCCCACCCCCTCAACCGCTGGCTTCCCTTGGCTCTTTGTTCTTACCCTTTCTAAAGTGCACACTCCAGAGCCCTCTTCTTGGGCTTCTTAGAGATTGAGCGTGTTCATAGGTCAGTGGGGGTTAATTACGCTAACAGTATTATTCAAAAAAGAAACAAGGCAGTCATGTTTCCTTGCTGCTTGGGAGTTTGCTCTGCTCTGCTACAGTAAGCCTAAACTTGGGTCTCACACTGCCAAATTACCAAAATCCAGAATAATTTTAAACAATAAGCTCCAGGCCCCATTGTTTTGGGACTGCCATCTTAGTTTCATTAGGTAGGAAACTGAGTGTTTGATAATGGAGCATAAGAAAATTCATAAATGTGTATCTTATAAATATTCCCTTTTTCTTGTGTGCATGAAAAAATGACTTGTATCTCACACATCAAGCTTCATAATGCAAAACTCAAGTCAATTGAACAAGTGAAAAATGTATTCCTATTAAAAAAAAGGCAATTTCATGCTGATTTTATCTCACCATGCTTCTGTAGGGATGAACACTGTTAGCAACACATCATTTGGGATAGAAATAAGTGCTTCAATCCCTTTGGTCTGAACTCCAAAAAGATAGCAAATGTCCTGGGAATTATGTTGCAAGTCGCATTGTCATAGGCTTATAGATTTTTAAGAACATTGGTTGGGTTGGCTTGGGTTTAATAAAAAAAAGAAGATTTTCCTTAGCAGAGTACTTACCCCAAGATAATGGCCATCGATGAATACGACAGGGAGGGAAGGGGCTTCCGAAACACGTCGGCATCGCTCATCTAACTCTTTCCCATAGTCACCATTCAGAGCTATGTTTTTCTCTTCAAATTTTACTCGATGGTTTTGGAAGATCTTTCTAACCAGTTCACATCTTTCAAAGGTTGTCCGTACCACACGAAGGCAAGTGGTATAAATCACTACACGGTCAAATTCTAGGTCAGTTGATGGTTGCTGAAGGAAGAACATGGTAGTGTAAATATTTTTGTTTACTTTCTTCCATCTTATTAAGACAATTAACATTTTAGTAAGTGTCTTCTACATTAAAGGCATGCAATAAAAGTTGAAGTGCATATTTGTCAATCCTAAGACATGTTTTTATGTTAGAAAATGTGTACTTGAAAAGGGGAGAACAATCAACATAATTTAAATGACATAATTTACTTGACAGTGTTTTTTTCTGTTCTCAGTGGCATATCAAATAACGACATATCTTAAAACTGATGATGTTTCACATGGCACACCATGTGGTAAAATAAGGAATGGTTGAATTATCTTTCTCATGTTCTATAGACATGGTTCAGTTACCAGATCAGCCTCTTAAACCCAAGTGAAATACATGACTGAACAGTCAAAGTTAGCATTTAACCATTTGAAAATCCTTCTTATCCTTGGGCCACCATCCCCCGGGAATAAGAAGATGCCTATCTTCTTTCAGCAGCACAGCATATGTGCCTGCACTCTGATGACTGACAGGGCTCTGACATGCAGTGAGAAGGCTTTGCAAAGATTGAATGACAGAGGAAGTTCAGAGAGACCAACCCCCTAGTGGGCAGTGGGTCAGAGCCAGGCATGGAATGGAAACAAGGGAACAGATACACCACAACAGAGGCAAATAACTCTCAAAACCAAGGAGAAGACTCCCTATGTGTGAATCTCGCTTTCTATGTTTCCTGCTACATCAGAAATCAGTGACTACAGTTCTGGGATGACTGGCCCAGCACTGCTAGGGCTAGACCACACAGGCCCTGACAACATTAGGGAAGAGCCTTTTCTTCCTTACCCCACTCTTCCTTGAAGGAGGCTAAACGGAATACAACTATACCATGAGTCCAAGGGATGTGTGGGTTTTCATGGGACTACAGTTGTTGCAACACAACCACGCAACTTAGAAACCCTCTGAAGTCAAAACTTTGACTGGAAACCACTCCAGAGAGCTATATACTAGTATCAGAAGGAAGGATCCTATGCTCTATCACTCTATAGTCAAAGAAATCAGCCCATCATATGCAAATATACAGAGTCCTAAAAAGGTCATAAAAAGTCATAAAGATGGCAGTGCAATGGTCTCCATCTCACCAAGGAAGAGATCATTTTTTTTTCTTGATGATAAAATTTATTTCTTCTCTCAAAAGAGTTCAGAGGCTAAGTTGAAAACCCAGAGACCTGGAGGGGCCAAACAGGTGTCATCAATGTTGGGTCAGGTCAGAGAAAAAGAGAGATTAGTGAGAGGTAGAAAGTCAGCTGGAAGAGAAAAATGTTACTCAGCTTCCTGCAAGATTCAGGCTGGCAGGTATGATACTCAATATTGTCAGATATGATGATTTTATTTTAGTTTTTTATTTTACTTTTTTTGACATAATTATCTAAATATAAGCTTGAAATCTGGATTTTTATAGGAAATTTTTTGCTTTCTAATGGCAGCACCTCATTAAAAATGTATTAAGACCATGTGGACTAATATATTTGAAGGCTAAATTTGGCCCACACACTATGAATTAATACCAGGGTGGGGCACCTGGGTGGCTCAGTGGTTGGGCATCTGCCTTAGGCTCAGGTCATGATCTTGGGGTCCCAGGATCGAACCCCACATTGGGCCCCCTGCTCAGCAGGAAGCCTGCTTCTCCCTCTCCCACTCCTTCTGCTTGTGTTCCCTCTCTCGCTGTGTCTCTCTCTGTCAAATAAATAAATAAAAATCTTTAAAAACAAAAACAAAAACAAAAAAACACCAGGGTAGAGCCTCAGATATAATGGGACTCTGCCACTGGCCATCTGTGTATTTGGGAGAAGAGAGTGAGCTAGTAAGCCTCAATTTTGTCATCTCTAAAATGTGATCTACCCAACAGGCTTGCTGAAGAGACTAAGTAACCGAGACTAAGAAACAACTAGCATAGGGCTTATCAGGTACTACTGTGCTCAGCTACCCAGTGCAAAAGATTACGCTCCACATTGGGGAAGTTTAAAGCTTCCCCAAACATTTGTAAATGTTTCCCCAAAAACCTGTAAAAATTTACAAAAATGTTGTTTGTAAAAACACAAACAAAAATAAATCAGTGGAAATAATCAGTGGAATTAATGACGAGAAAGGGGGGTTGTTACTATGCCGTAGATTAAAACATATTGATCTTTGGGGTGCCTGGGTGATTCAGTTGGTTAAGCGTCTGCCTTCAGCTCGGGTCATAATCTCAGGATCCTGGGATGGAGCCCTGCATTGGCCTCCCTGCTCAACGGGGAGTCTGCTTCTCCCTCTCTCTCTCTCTGCCCCTTCTCCTGGTCATGCTCTGTGTGTCTCAAACAAAGTAACCAAAGAAAGTAACCAAACACCCGAGCCTATGGCTCATCTTCAGGTTCATGGTTATGGGCAAGTAGACAGTCAGCAAACTCACTACAAACAGCTTCTGGAAATGAACTCTAGTTCTCTTCTCTCTGATTCTATTACATGAGTAAGTATGCATTGTTCCTCTGGTTGCAAAGGCTGCTGTAACTGCGCTTGGTTCTACCAAAATGTTCCACTTCTTTCACTAACTACTCTTACTTTTGAAATAGTTGATAAGACATAAATTTCCCCCATGAATAGAGGTGGGAAAGTTTAAGATCAGACCATTCTGCTGCCACATTAACCAACTCCTAAGGGATTATCTCTCCTCACACAACAAATGCTAGGTACCACTTTGCTGTGTGTCTCTAGAGATATGCATTTTAAAAACAGTAACAAGATGGACCCCTGTCAGGTAGCCATGTTGGATGCTGCTTAATACAAAGAGCAAAAAAATATCTCTTTACCTCCCATTGAGGATGAGCTTTGCCTAGAATCAGTGGATCTCCAAGACTGTTGGGTATTAGAATAAACTGAGAAAAGTTTTTTTTTTTTTTTTGGTGGGGGAGTTAAACTGGGGAGTTTTTAAAAATCCCCCAAGCCCAGGCCAAGTACAATTAAACTAGAATCACCAGGGAGTGAAATCTCAGAATTGTGATTTTTTTTTTGAAGCTCCTAAGGTGATTCCAATCTATAACCAAATTCTAGAGCTAGTAACATACAAGTTGGAAATGCAGAATGACAAGCTTAACCCTAGATCTACTGAATCAGAATCTGCATTTTTAACAAATTCTCTGAGGAATTTGGATGCACATTACATTTTAAGGAGCCCTAGTGCAATCACATTGACAGCTTGAGTTAACAGAAAAACTGGGATTATGTCCCTTTAAAATAACTGCTAGTCATTCATTCAGTTACTAGAATCATTTATTTGTTATACATGGTGCTAGGTACTAGATACATAACTGTGAGCAAACAATATCATTCCCTCACAACCCGAAGCTCATAGTTTGTTTTTTTTTTCAAGTTACATAAATAAATATAGAGTCACAAACTGCTAAATGCTGGGAAGGAAATACATGAGTTGTTAGGAGAAGCTATTGAAGGTGTGTGCTTTTATTATTTCAGAGGTTGAGAAAGTGTTTTCTGATAAATGAGCTCTGCTTTAAAGAACAGGAAGGAGTTAGAGAAATTAACTCGGTAGGAAAGCATGGGGAGGAGTATTATAGATAAGTGCAAAGATCTTGAGATGGGATGAAGATGGCATATTTTGAGACTGTGATTGAAAGGCTTTTACCAAAACACAGAGAAAGAGAACTACAGTAGTACTAAACAAATCTGGACAGGTATGCAGGATAGATATCATGCTGTAGTTTTATAACCACTTTAAAGATTTAAAACTTTAACCTCAGAGCAATGGGAAATTCCTGAAGGTTTTTAAGGAGGAAGGGAGGAATTTACATTAAAAAAAAAATAAGTGAAGTAGACCAGTGCAGATAGTTGCACAGAATGTGCACTGCACAAGCCTCAGGAGTATCATTATTAACATAGTCTAAATAAATGATTCCCTCAGGGTTGTGTAGCCCACAACTTGAACAATCATATTCAGTCTTATTCCCAACTCTGTTGGTCTGAGAACTGATATTGAACACAGGATAAAATCAGGGTAGAAAACTTAGTTATCTATTAGAATAAGCTATTATGCAAAATGTTCTAAAAAAGATCTTACTGAACAATTTTCTTTGGTTTGATTTGGAAGTAGATCTTCCTAGAGGTAGTAGGTTGAATGATTTCTCAAGGTATTTTCCAGTTTTATTAATATGAATTTAAATGATATTGTCTTTGGCAAAAAAAAAAAAAAAATCCTTTCCTACATTTGTTTCATTTTCTTTCCCTCAACAGATTTGTCAAAGCATCTGGCCAGAAATCTAAAAATAGCCACTCAATGGTTAGCTGTCCTTCTTCTCCCTGCCCAAGGTTACCATGGGAATAGCGTAATGAAGGATGGATGCTTCCGAGACAGTGCTAAGAAGCCATTGGGATTTGCAGCCTGCTTGTTTTGAGAGAGCCGACCCAGATAATAATAAAGGCAGGCCATTTCTTCCTTCCCATTGATTAAAAAGATGAATCTTAGGAGGGTCTGGAGCCTCACAAGAGCCTGCAGCAAACATCGATGTGTTGGCAAGGGATGGAAATCCCTGGGAACAAGACCAAGAGGTTACCAAATAGCCAGTATATGTCCTCAGGCTGCACCCGTCCTGCAGGTGGCACTGTGAAATGGCCATACCTCATCATCTTGGGGCAATTCTGGAACCCCTACGCCCACGGGAACTGCCAGTGGAATTCCGGCCAAGAAACAGTCCCCACTGCTCCCTGACAGAGGATCGGCTTGGAGCAGACCCAGCTCTTGAGGCTGGAGCAAATCCAGTGGGTTATTTCCACTTGACCCTTTGCCTGTCCCAGCCTGGCACTGGTTTGAAAAGGCCTCCTGAAATAGGGGCCTCCAGACACCTCCAGGAATCCAGGTCTTAAACAAAAATAAAAAATAAAATGGAAAGCCATACCCCCAAATTACTAGAACTCATACAGCAATTCAGCAATGTGGCAGAATACAAAATCAATGCACAGAAATCAGTTGCTTTTCTATACACTAACAATGTAACATTAGGAAGAGAAATTAAGGAATCAATTCCATTCACAATAGCAACGAAAACCATAAAATACCTAGGAATAAACCTAACTAAAGAGGTTAAGGATCTATACTCTAGAAACTACAGAACACCTATGAAAGAAACTGAGGAAGACACAAAAAAGATGGAAAAATATTCCATCCTCACTGATTGGAAGAACAAACATCATTAAAATGTCTATCCTCCCCAGAGCAATTTACACTTTCAGTGCCATTCCTGTTAAAATACCATTGGCATTTTTCAAAGAGCTGGAACAAAAAAAAATCCTAACGTTTGTATGGAATTAGAAAAGACCCTGGATCACCAAGGGAAGGATGAAAAAGAAAAACAAAGCTGGGGGCATCATGTTGCCTGACTTCAAGCTATATTACAAAGCTGTGATCACCAAGACAGCATGGATTAGCACAAAACAGACACAAAGACCAGTGGAACAGAATAAAGACTCCAGAAATGGACCCTCAGTTCTATGGTCAACTAATCTTCGACAAAGCAGGAAAAAATATCCAATGGAAAAAAGACAGTCTCTTCAATAAGTGGTGCTGGGAAAATTGGACAGCTACATATAGAAGAATGAAACTGGACCATTCTCTTATACCATACACAAAGATAAACTCAAAATGGATGAAAGACCTCAATGTGAGACAGAAATCTATCAAAATCCTAGAGAAGAACATAGGCAGTAACCTCTTGGACATCAGCCACAGCAACTTCTTTCAAGACACATCTGCAAAGGCAAGGGAAACAAAAGTGAAAATGAACTTTTAGGACTTCATCAAGATAAAATCTTCTGCACAGCAAAGGAAGCAGTGAACAAAACTAAGAGGCAGCCCACAGAATGGGAGAAGATATTTACAAGTGACATTACAGATAAAGGGCTGATATCCAAGATCTATAAAGAATTTCTCAAACTCAACTCTCAAAAAAACTAATAAACCAGTCAAAAATGGGCAGAAGACATGAACAGTTACTTCTTGAAAAAAAAAAAAAGACATATGAATGGCTAACAGACACATGAAAAAATGCTCAACGTCACTAGCCATCAGGGAAATACAAATCGAAAGCACAATGAGATACCACCTTATACCAGTTAGAATAGCAAAAATTAACAAAACAGAAAACAGCAAATACTGGCAAGGGTACGGAGAAAGGGGAACCCTCTTCCACAGTTAGTGGGAATGGAAATTGGTACAGCCATTCTGGAGAACAGTATGGAAGTTCCTCAAGATGTTAAGAATAGAGATAGCCTGTATCTTTGATACAGATGTAGTGAAAAGAAGAGGCATGTGCACCCCAATGTTCATAGAAACAATGTCCACAATAGCCAAACTGTGGAAGGAGCCAAGATGCCCTTCAACAGATGAATGGATAAAGAAGATGTGGTCCATATACACAATGGAATATTATTCAGCCATCAAAAACGATGAATACCCACCATTTGCATCAACATGGTTGGAACTGGAGGGGATTATGTTAAGTAAGTCAAGCAGAGAAAGACAATTATCATATGGTTTCACTCATATGTGGAACATAAGCAATAGCACAGAGGATCATACGGAAGAGGAGGAAAGTCCAAAGGGGGAGTAATCAGAGAGAGAGATGAACCATGAGAGATTATAGACCCCGAGAAACAATCTAGGAGTTTCAGAGGGGAGGAGGGGAGGAGGGAGGTATGATGGGCACCGGGTGTTAGGTTTAACAAATGAGTCATTCAACACTACATCGAAAACTAATTGTACTATACAGTGGCTAACTGAGCATAATAAAAAAAATGAAAAGTCACATTTTAAGATGTCCATGGCAGACATAATGCTGGTAACTTTATGTTCATTTAATCCCCACAATACCTGACATGTTGTTGCTGCTTTATTCACAGATGGAGAAACCTAGGCTCGAGGGGGATAAGTGTCCTAAACAAGGTGATAGAGTTAAAAATTAAGCAATTTAGAAACCTGGAACCCAGGTGTACACCCTTCCAAAATCCACGTGTTTCCACTGAGCCAAGATGAACCACTGAATCGCCCTCTTGTTTTATTACTCTGTCCCCAGAATAAAGTTGTTGCCCAAACACAGATGGCTATAGACCTAAGTCATTGCCTGTGAGATAATGTGTGTGATTTTAAAGAGGTTTACCTCTTCACTAAATTATGCTCCCACATATAATAGGAAGTAACATCACAAGAGGTGCATTTTATATTGTCTTTCAGGCTAAAGAGATTCCTTTGGAATGGGGAAAGTGGAGAGATCTTTTCTCCTCTACCTGAAAACAAAGAGGAGGAGTGATGAGCTCAGAGCCATACAGCATGTCAGAAGGCAAACTGGGACCAGACCCAGACTTCTTGATTATCAGACAATAGGCCAACCTGGCTCCAGAACTGCCATCTTAAAGGGCAGGTGCATGCCCGTGGAAGCAGGGCTGTGGACCACTATAAAGGGCAGGGAATTTTACATCTCTCTCTCTGTGTCTCTCCCTCTCCATGCTATTCTGTAAACCCCTGTAGCTGTATGCATGTTCTGGGATGCAGCCCAGGGAACTTCTCTGTGTCTCTTCATAAGACACAGGTTATAAAAATAACTATAATAACATTAGTTATTACATGACTCCTGCGTATCTATATGTAGTGTTTAAGACTTCATATGTGCAACTTTCATTTATCATGACATAAGTATTATAATTCAAATTTTAGAGATAAAGAAAGTAAAGCTTGGAATAAACTTAAGGTGCCCAAATACCTCAGGGGAAAAAGAGCAGAACCAAAATTTTAGTCTGGGTCTGCTTCCTAAGTCTTTGCCCTTGCCGAAGGAAGATGCTTTACACAACCCTCTTAAATACAAACAACCAGGGGGCCATACTGTTCTAGAACTGAGTGGTGGGTTATACCATGGAGGGTCTGTCATGGGGACAGCCCTAGAAATTACCACTGCTCATCCCTCTGTCATTCTACCATCTCTGGCTAGATGCCACCTCCTCACACAGACCCTCCCTCATCATCTCATGAAAAATGAGCCTTTTATCTTCATACCCAATTCTTTCCTTTAGAGTACCTAGTACTCTAGACATTACATCGTGTTTGTTTATTGATTTACTGTCTTATCCCCCAAATAAAATATAACCCCAACAAAGCAGGAACTTAGTTTTGTTCCTTAGTTCTAGTTGATTTGAACTTGATTTGAATCTGCCTCTTAATAACTGGATAATCGTGGACTAGTTACTTAATTTCTTTAAATTTCAGTTTTCCGATCTATAATATAGGGACATTAATGACTCCTTCATGAGGATTTGTGGGGACTCAATGGTTTAATGAATAGAAAAACCCTTGGCATGAAGCCCGATGCATAATAAACACCCAATAAATGGTACCTTTTGATTATTACTATCATTATTATTGTAAAATGTTACTGACACACACTACACCCCCATTCTTACAACCAACTGTGTGAACCAGACTGACATCATCTTGGACAAATCTGCCATGATGACCACCCTGTGACCTGAAGCCTTCTTGAGCACAGCACCCTCCCCCCACATTCTTTCTTTGTATTTAACCACATAATGGCCCTTAAGTACACCCTGGAGGCATTCTGTCTTTGATCTGCCCTATGACTCTAACACACAACTATTCTCCAACAGTTCCCCCAGGGGCTCCCCAGAAGTACTCCCAGGCTGTAGGCTACAAAAGCAGGTCTTATGGGGAAGAGGGGTAATGGAGATCTACTCCTCTTGCAGCAGCCCAAGACCTCTGTCCAGAGGTCCCCTTAATAAGCCATTTCTCATCGAGTTGGAGTTATGGGCCTTTTTCTTCAGTCTCACAGCTCCTTTGGCTGTTGGAGGTCATTTTGCACACACCTTTTCACGGAACACCAAGTCCAAATTCACATATGTCATCAACCTCATAAGCTAGAGTGGAAAAGTTAAATCTCATAATTACACAGTAATCGAAATATAAATCTCTTTGGGGGACCTGGGTGGCTCAGTTGGTTAAGCATCTGCCTTTGGCTCGGGTCATGATCTCAGGGTCCTGGGACTGAGCTCCACATAATAATCATATAAACAATAATCAATCAATCTCTTTAATGAGTAAAATTACCATTTACATCTGACTGGATGTGCCATCAATTCTAAGAATGAAAACAACAAAGTGGAGCATATATATCAGATGCCATAAAAATCTCTCCTTTTTTAAAGTTGGGTGCCCCCTGGGTGGCATGAAAGAAATGTATGAGCACAATCTTTACAGGCAAGGATTTCTGGATAGTGTGTTTTCTGTTTTTATAATACTCTAAGATCATGTAAAATAAATGAATTTCCATTATTACCTGAGGAATTATCTATTTGATTTGTCCAAATCAATTACTGAGTTGGCCTAGACATTAATTGAAAAGTCAATGAACCTAATGAATTCTCCATACCAAACAAAGAAACGAAAAAGATTTTCCAAAGGGTTAAATGGAAACAATGTTGATTTTACAGCACATCTGAGTTCATGAAAATGAAGGTGTCCCACTCCTCTACCATAGAGACCTTAGAAAAAGGCCATAGCTCTGCCAATTTAACTCTAATCAAACACAGGGAGATTTCACTTGAAAATCTGGATTTTTGTCTGCTCTTAAAAAAAAACAGAATCTGACAACACTGCTTCTGTTGCATTCTTGTACAAAAACAGTAACTGAAGCTTGGTGGCAGCTACCCCCTTGAGGGGCACATGTCTCTTGAAGCCACATGTAATAACCATTCCCTTACATCTAGACAATTTCTTGCATTAACATTGCCTGCAATGCTCCTTTCAATCTGAGTTTGTGATGTTACATCTAGTCTATTGAGTCTGTACATACGTCTTATATCAGGGGAAACTGAGACTCCCAGTTTACTTACTTGAGTCAACTTGTTTTTGGGAAGCGACACATAGTGGAAAGAAACCCCATCTTGAGCCAATGCTTTGGTTAGCTGTACGAACTTGGGGAAATCAGTTTACTTTTCTGGAACTAGGTTTTCTCTTCTCTAATATGGGAATAGCTATAATCCAGCCCACAAAGGAGTTGCCGGATCATATATAAAATGCTCCTGAAAACACACTGTAAATTATCATACTTTACAAACATAGCAGCTCTCATCACTGCCCAGTCACACAGATGGGGGGAAAAGGAACTGGCCTCTACTGGAAACCACCTTCCAACCAGCAAACAAAAGCATCTCCTTCAATAGGCATATTTGAGTTTCTATAGACATCATCACAAATATGATTTATTAACATTTGCTATTCTGCTCATGTCTTCAGATAACACTGACATCAAGGTGAGTGCCCGAATCATCATATTCAGAAGCGTCCAATCCCAAAGTGATATGCTTACAACAGTAAAAAGCCAGGGAGCAGATGAATTAGGAACATCCCACAAATGGAAACATTGAAAAATATACTTTCCCTCAAATCCTATGAAAAATTCAAGTTACAAAATGAGAAGAAGAGGAACTAAAATGTTCCAGAATATAAGTGGTTAGATAGTCCTGCCTTGACCATTTTCCTCATGCCTTTCATCTTTTCACTTTGCAAAAACCCAGTGCTCTTCCTTAAAGGTACAAGTGCCCTTTTTCTTCCATTTTCCCAAATATATACATACCACGAATAAAAACCAAACAAGAAAAGACTAAACTCTTTCTCAATTCTCTCCATCAAAGAAAATGTCTGAATAATCAGCTAAATGATGTCAATACCTTTTAGGGGGTTTGGATGTGATAAGAATCTACTTCAGAGGTTGAAATACCTGCATCTCCTCTCAGCTTGATGGTTTCATAAATATCAGTGTGATGAAGGGAAGTGATCTTAGTCTCTGTGGAATTCCCAGAATAGACTGAGAACCAAGTGCAACAAAGGCAGTGAAAACTCAGAAGTCAAGAAAACTGGACCTAGCCTCAGGCAAATCCTCATTCCTGCCTCCTCCTTGGGTTTCCAGGTATAACTCATGTCCCCCTGACTATGCCGACAGTCATGATTCCAACCTCACCTCAATATGCTCTTCTCCAGATTCCAAACACTGCACACAGAAGAAAAAGCTGCTGGAGAGCCCTATATGGGAAGCTTGGAAGCTGCCATATGAAGCTGATATGTGTATTTTATGAGCACTGAGTCCTTCAACTCCATAAGGAACATAAGTACTCTCATTATCCTAACTTTTCAGAGGAGGAAACTGAGGCACAAAGAAGTATGTGACAAGTCTAAAGTCAGACAACTAGCAAATGATGGCCCTAGTATTTGATCTGAGTAAATCATAGAACTCAAATCTTTATATGGTCCTATTGGTCATGTACTGACTCTGTTTGAATGTATCTATACCCCATCTCATCCGGTAGAGAACAAGAAATTAGAGGGACAAATAAAGGACTTATGAATCCTAAAGTTAAATATATATATACATATATATGTATATATATTTATATGTATATATATATACACACACAGCATTTTAGATACATAGTGTATTAGTTTCCTAGGGCTGCTGCACCAAATTCCCACAAACACACTGAGTGGCTTAAAATAACAAAAATAGCTTCGTTATTCCGAAAGTCAGAAGTTCCAAATGGGACTAGGAATAAATTACGGGGTCAGCAGGGTTATGCTCACCACTAAGGCTCTAGGGAAAAATCCCTTAGCTTCCCTTTACCAGCTTCTAGAGGTCACGTGCTTTCCTTGGCTCTTAGTCCCTTCCTCCATCTTCAAAGTGTACCATAACAGCCTTGGCTTCCATTGCCACATCCCCTCCCAACTCTGATCTTTGTGCCTCCTTCTTATAAGGACACTTTTGATGACATTGGGCCCATCCAATAATCCAGGATAATCTTCCCATCTCCAGATCTCTAATGTGATCACATCCTCAAAGTCTCCTTTTTGCACTAAGGTAACATATTCACAGGTTCCAGGCATTGGGACATAGACACCTTCAATGGGGCAGGGGTGGGGGGACTCCGTTATTTAGCCTACCATAGGTAGACAGATTTTAAGATACTGGATCATAGGTATAGGAATAAAAAGACTTCAAGTTACACATCTTAAAACAGAAGGGAAACTTGGAGATCATCTAATCCAACTTGAGAAAAGGTATGCCAATGTCAAGAATACACTCAAACTTATGGTTATTGAGCTACATCTTCCTCATTGGGTTTATCAGTTTGCTTTATAAACAGGAAATGAGGTAATTCTAGTAAGGTAGGTATGAAACACATTGTTCTTCTAAGACCTTTGACACAATTACTTGTAAGTAGAACTTTTTCCAAGTTGCTACTGAAGAAATGGGAAGGGTAATAATAAAGAAGCAAATGCATTAAAAAAAAAATTCACCTAATCTTTATATATCTGGTGTATTTTCTCTCTCTTTTCTACCTCTTCCTAGAAATATGCTTTGCTTCCTCCAAATAAGCCTTAGAAATTGCTCTGAAAACCAGACACTAAGCATGACCAAATGAGGGAGGTATTTTGTGTTACATGAAAAGGAAAACACAAATGAAAATGTTTGAATTTTCTACATAAAGCCAGAGGTTGAATTTGTCTGTGTTCTCCTCAAAAGCATCTAGCTAATTTTTCAGTTCAGCTTCAAAGAGAACAAACAAATAAGATTTCAAAGGCAAGAAAATGTTGCCTTAGAATTTCTTCTCAAATTTCCCCAAATTAGGTTGCTTTAATAAAAGCAACTAAATTGTAAGGAGCACAAAGCCCACAGAAGCAGATGTGAAGAAAAATGCTCGAAACCTTGCAAGTCCTATTTTTTTCAAGTATATACCATACTATTTGGGATGACCGATGTAATTTTGTAAAGGAAGTTTACTTGATATTGATTGCATATTCAAATAAGAAATGCAGGTGGGTTTTTTTTAAAGATTGTATTTATTTATTTGAGAGAGAGAGAGAGACCATGAGCAGGGTGGGGAGCAGAGGGAGAAGCAAGCTTCCTGCTCAGCAGGAAGCCCAAGGCAGGACTTAATCCCAGGACCCCGAGATCATGACCTGAGCTAGATGCAGGTGTTTTTAAATAAGATTAGTCACAATATTATTGGAAGGAAGAAAATAAATTTCTGGAAATATTCTTCAACAGACACTGCTTGCTTTGATACCAGAGCTCCTAAATGGAGTTCATTATTGAATTTTGGAGATTCCGTTATTAGGAAAAAAATATGACCAAATTATTGAACAAAATATTAAGTCCCATTAAGTGGAAGATCCTATCATGAACAATTTTATTAGTGATTTGATCACTACTGGAAACAACAACAACAAAAAAAACTGATGAATTTTATGTCACAAGCATCATATCAGATGAATGCATTTATTGTTTCTAAAAACCTCATAACATACAATGCAACCGATAACATTATTCCATTTTCACTGATAAAGTAAAAAAGTAGCAGAGAGACTGCAAACTTGCTCAAGGCACATAATCATAAAAATTTTTTCCTGTTGGCAAAGGTGATATCCCATTTCCTAGATTTTCTCTTTTATGTCTGACTATTCCTTCTCCATGTTCAGCTCGAGACCCTCTTCCCGTAAGAACTCCTGTTCCCACGGGCTCTCAGCTTGATCTACCTCCTCTGTGGATGATCTCATCCAAACCTTCAATAGCTAATTGAAGACTCATTGAGAGTAATGAACCCTCAAGGATATAGCCTCAGGTCAGACTTCACTCCAGCAATCCAGATTGGGTATCCCTTTGTATACAGAACATTTCCACTTGGATATACCCTCCATCCTTGAATTTAGAATGCCTGAAGCTAACCTCACCATTGCCATTATACCTACTGAACCAGTGCTTAAAATCTGGGAACAGTCCTGATTCCTCCAGAGCTTTCTCTTATCACTGCCCCCTACACTCTATAATTCAAGCAGTCTTTTTTTTTTTTTTTTTAAAGATTTTATTTATTTCACAGCGGGAGGGAGATCACAAGGAGGCAGAGAGGCAGGCAGAGAGAGAGAGGGGGAAGCAGGCTCCCTGCTGAGCAGGGATCCCAATGCGGGCCTGGATCCCAGGACCCTGAGATCATGGCCTGAGCCGAAAGCAGAGGCTTTAACCCACTGAGCCACCCAGGCGCCCTAATTCAAGCAGTCTTATCAATTCTTTCTTTGTATGTTTCTATTCTGTCTCTACCCTGTTCCCACTCCTATAGCTTTAACTCAGGTTCCTACAGTTTCTCACTTGAGATCCACGCCCCTAAAGTAGACCCTTTCTATCCATTCTCCAGAGCTCATGTGAGCATCTGATCATGTCATTTCTTTACATAAAATAATAATAAACAATTGCTTCCCACAGCTTTCAAGATGAAGGTCAAATACATAAAGCCCTTTGTGATGTAGCTCTTATTTTGTCCCCTGGCTTTGTTTCCCATAGCCCTCATTGCCATGCACTAATTGTTTATTTCACTGATATTTATAAATTCCAACTATGTGTCAGATTTTCCAGACACAGCAAAACATTTTCACCAAAACATGCCATGTCCTTTAGTGCCTCTGACTTTCTTTTCTGTCTTCCTTATGCCTAGAATACACTTTCCTCCATCGTTCACTCTTTTTCTCAACAGACACAATTCATGTCCAGCAGCAGGTCTCAAGGGAGCTCTCTCCCTCCTCCCTCCAATGGGATCTGTGCTGTCCGTCTTTTGCACCCCCAGCATTCACTCTGCACCACCCTCTCTTCCCGTACCATGAGATTATGAGCTTCCTAAGATTGAAGGGTTTGTGTTATTTAATTTTGCATCCTCTACACTTAGGAGAATGTCTGGAGCTTGATCAGAGGTACTAAGCACATATCTGTTGAATGAAGAACAAACCAAGATTTAAGCCTATTACCGTCGGATCTTAAAGTTTACACACTTCCCACCGTGATACAACAACACAATATAGTATGATAGAAGAAAAAAAGAACTCTCCAAAGTGATGTTTTTAATCCAATAAAGCAAACCAAAATGAGCAAAATCACACTATTTTATTATCAGATTGATTGTTACTTAAGGAAATATTTACAGTGAATATTTTTCTATGTCATTAACAAGCTTATGATATAATGACAAATTCGCTCTTAGCAAAATACTGAAGGTGAAAATGCAGGTTGTTGTTGCTTGGTCATTGCAGTAGGTGTATGGAATTCAGGGCAGGATAGTTTTACAGTGGTTATCTCTGATTAAAGTAAAACCACATTGCCAGCAGAAGAGCTGAAGGGTGAGTGCTGCACAGTAGCAGACAGAATGCATTCAAACCAATCACCAAAGGATGCTTTCGCTTGTCCTCATTTTATTGTTTTCAATAACATATAGAGAAGGAAAAGACCCAAAAGACTTGTGTTTACCATTAAAATGAAATAATGTACTTTTATTCAAATTAATGATGATTTTAAAAATACTGACTACGTGGGCACCTGAGTGACTCATTCGGTTAACTGTCTGCTGTCAGCTCAGGTCATGATCCCAGCGTTCTGGGATCGAGCCCCGAGTCAGGTCCCCTGCACAGGAGGGAGCTTGCTTCTACTTCTCCCTCTGCTGCTCCCCCTCTCGTTCTCCCTCTCTCTCTCTCTCTGTCAAACAAATAAATAAAATATTTTTAAAAATACTGACTATGAAGTAGTACTGTAAACGTGTGTGTGTGTGTGTGTGTGTGTGTGAAGCAGTGAAGCATGAGGTATGATAAAAAATGACTAACCACCTTTAAAACAGAATAGAGAGTATCATTATTCTACATTAGTCTCCATCAAGATGTAGTTAAATGCGTATACAGATGTTAGCCATGCCTGAGGAAAGGCTAGCCTGTTGCCTTTATTGTCACCCACCATCCACCAGGCAGCCTCTACCAAAATGGTACTTAAATGTCTGTAAGAAAACAACCACCTTCTGAAGAGATCCCAATCCTGCATGCCACAGTCATACGCTCAGCCAGGCCTGGGAGAGAAAAACGATCTTTCTCTCTGTTACCCAAGCTATGAGAATATAAGCACAGAAGGTGCCAGATGTAGTGTTCTCAATAACCCCCAAATGTTGAGAAAGAAGAAAGGAGGAAAGAAGCAGATGGAAAGAAAGGTTCCCAATAGTATATGCATTTTCATTTTCTTCTCCACCCCAGCCATGGCCATGGTTTATTTACACGAGCCAATAAATGAATTCCTCTTCCTGTGTTTTTTTGCTTTGGTCATGTTTGTCTTAACCAAAAAAAGACGCTGCTACAATACTCAGCATTTCAGCAGATTCACTGAACTTTAGGGATTACATTTTTCTCTGCAGAAATAAACATCTTTCCAAAATAACCTTTTTAGGGGGAATCAGACATTTTAGCAGTTTTCACATGCTTGGGACATAGCTTATTTATACATTCATGTATCACCTAGGCTCGAATAGAATAATTGACTGAAGACCTCAGGAATGCCTGGATGATCTCTTCCCTTTTGATTTCATGGTATTAAGAATTCTGAATTTGCAGGTGTGAAACCTAGGTTGTGAATCCCATCTCTGCTAATCTGTAGTAAAATGATCTATAACAAATTGAATCTCACATTCATAAAACAGATGGAAGTCTCCTGTGTCCACATCACCAGCTCTTATGAGGATCAAACAAAATGGACGGCATTACCATATTTTGCACAGTCATGCATAAATAACTAAATCATTGAATCTTTGATACCTTTTGTAAAATTTCTCCCTTGAAGGAATAACCTATGATTGCCTTCAGCTATCACCTTCCTGCCCCTGGCTCCCAGGTCAGTAATGTTTTTTCCTTTATTCTCACCTGAGCTAGTCTAACAAACATTTCCTTCTTAAAATCCTGACATAGGGGCACCTGGGTGGCTCAGTCAGTTAAGTGTCTGCCTTCAGCTCAGGTCATGATCTCAGGGTCTCAGGATTGAGCCTCGTGTTGATCTACCTGCTCCATGGAGAGTCTGCTCCTCCCTTTCTCTCCCTCCCCACCCATTAAAAAAATAAAAATCTTAAAAAAAAAAAAAAAAACAAAGAAAGAAAGAAAGTCCTGACATAATCTCAAACTCAGCAAGTGTAAAATAAGACTTTTCCCCAAATCCCTATTCTTCTGATCTTCCATTTCTGACTTTGGGTTGTTCATCTTCTACTGGGTCCTAAAGTCACCTTCCATCTATTCCTCTCTATTGATCAGACCCAATCATAAACCAGTTTCTACTGTGGTCGTGTCCTTATAAATTCCTCGCACATCTGTATTGCTGCTCTTCTTACTGTCCCCACGCGACACTAAACTCTCATTACTTTTTTCCTAGATTACTATACCCTAACTGACGTGTCTAACTCTATTTTTCTACCCCATGCAATATCTCCTCCCTATTGATGTCAGAATAATCTTTAAATCTTCTTCCTGGGAACTTACTGGTCATATATAATATATATACACACACACACACACACACACACACACACACACACACACACATATATATATACACTCTTTATTTCTTTGAAAGATGAGGCATCTAAGACTCAGAGATATAAAATGCCTTGCCCTAAGTCATGTAGTTATGATGTGGAAAACAGAAGTGAACCTAGTACCTCTGCTCCCCAACCTGATAAAGCAAGGTCTTCCGCTAACTTCTCACATCTCAGCCCTTCCATCAAGGGCTGTATTCCTTCCTTTCACTCTCAAGTATCTTCCTAGTCTCCCCTTGCCCTTCAATCTATGCTTTCCTACGTCACTTATGAATAGCGTTATGTCTGATAAATAGATTGTGAATATCTAGAGGGCAACCTTCAGATCTTCAGGTTTTCCATCTCTGTATTATTGTCTGCTCCTAAAATGAAGTTGAACATAGCAAAAGAGAGAGACAGAGAGAGAGAGAGAGAGAGAGAGAGAGAGAGAGAGAGAAGGAGAAAAGGAGGAAGAGAGGGAAGGAAAAGGGAGAGAAGAATATCAAATTTTCTAAAATACTTACAGGGAACAGGATGCATTCTCATCACTTCCCAGAATAAGGCCCGTAGATCCCCTGTGTCGCATCCCCGGGAGGGGGGGGGGTCCCAGGCCCCACCCCCACGGATTCAGATTCAGGAACGGTAGCCCTAACTCTGCACTAAGAGCCCCAGGCAATTCTCATGCACATGACAGACTGCAAATCACTGAAACCTGAAGTCTCTCCACGTTTTTGCCACAAGACAGAATTTTTAAACAGCACATTCTATTTGTGTCCCTTGAGAGTAAACAAACATTTCATAGGAAATGTGCCTAATTCCTATGACTATCAATGGATGAGACTGGCACCTTTTTCTCATTTTCTCTTTCTTATGGAAAGAAGAGCTCCTAATTAAAACCTCCCACGGAGCTGACAGTGAGTCAGGTTCAGGCACCTACACTGTCTTGTTTTCTTTCCCAATTTTGTGAAGGAAATGTGACAGAAGATAGTAAAATCGTTTTTTTTTAAGATGTTATTTATTTATTTGATAAAGAGAAAGAGCATAAGTAGGGGGAGCAGCAGGCAGAGGGAGAAGGAGAAGCAGACTCCCCACTGAGCAGGGAGCCTGATGCAGGGCTTGATCCCAGGACCCTGAGATCATGACCTGAGCTGAAGGCAGATGTTTAACAGACTGAGCCACTGGGACACCCTGAAGATAGTGAAATCTTATACAAAAGTCCAAATCATTGTTAAAACCCTAATCTCACTTTACAGAAACCTCAACTTCTCCAAATTTTCTGTTGTACATGCTTCACATTCCATCCAGTTCAGCAGATTAAGAGTATTCAGATTTAAGGTATCATTTTTCTTCCTCTTATATTTTGTTGAAATGATTTCATTGTTATTACCATGCTTATGACCAGAAGTTTCCAATTATGATGCTCTAGTCTCACACAAATTACTTTAGCTTTACTCTATTTTTCTTTAAAGTACAAACAAAACTTTATACATATATATTTTTTAAGGATTATTTATTTATTTATTTATTTGAGAGAGAGTGCACACACGCACAAGAGCAAGACAGAGCACCAGCAGTAGGGAAGGGCAGAGGCAGAGGGAAAGGCAGACTCCCCACTGAGCAGGGAGCCCAACTTGGGGCTCAATCCCAGGACTCTGGGATCATAACCTGAGCTGAAGGCAGACACTTAATAACTGAGCCACACAGGCACCCCAGAACTTTATATTTCTTAATTGAAGTACAGTTGACATACAATTTTATATTGGTTTCAAGTGTACAATACAGTGATTCAACAATTATATACCTTACCAAATACTTGCCACACTTAAGTGTAATTACCATCTGTCACCCTACAAACTTACTACAATAGTATTGATTTTATTCCCTATGCTGAATTTTCATCTTATGTATTTTATAACTGGAAGTTTGTATCTCTTAATCCCTCTCACCAATTTCACCCATACCCCATCCCCTCCCCTCTGGCAACCACGGGTTAGTTCTCTGTATTTATGAGTTTGTTTCTTTCACTGCCTCTTTTAAAGACAGCACAGGAACAGGCTGTGAATTGAAAACTTTGTGAGCAGATTTTCAAATGACGTGTTCAAATTGCTGCTGTTTTAGTTTAGAGGATACACCAAGTTAATTAAAAAAAAAAAAAGCTTCTTGATGGTTTCCTAGGTTGACCCACTAAATCATTTAAAAAAGGGGGGGAGACATTGCCACAGACTTTAAGTCTGTTCGTTTTGCTTTGTTTAGCTTTTTGTTTTGTTTCTAATTGTGAGGGTAATTTTGTCCTTAAAAATTTACACTCTCCCCACTGATGTGTATTATAAGATGACAGGCCCATCTGAGGCCCTTCGGTTGATTGTCATTAAAGAGGGACTTGATCTAAGCAATCCCAACTGAAGCAGAAGCTGTGGGGGAGAGGCCAGCCTAGGAATCAGAAGTCCCAGATCTTATTTCCAGTTTGGTCACAACTTCGGGGTCTTTATAAAATCCCTCTGGAACTCACTCACCTCTCTATCAAATGACAGGAGTGGACTAGATTTAGGGCCACAAATTCAAAGGTTTCTCAGGAGCTGGGCATGTAAAGCAAGTGTAGGAGCAAAATGGTAACAGCGGGGACTATAAGGACTGGATTTTATGCCCTTTCAAAAGGCACCTAAATGGGGGCACCTGGGTGGCTCAGTCGGTTAGGTGTCCAACTCAGGTGAGGCTCAGGTGAGGCTCTTGGGATCCTAGGATCCAGCCCTGCCTCAGGCTCTGTGCTGGGTGTGGAGCCTGCTTAAGATTCTCTCTCTCCCTCTGCCCACTCCCCTCCCCCTTAAAAAAAGGCATTTGAATTGGAAATTATTTTAAAACAATACGTTAAACCCCTGAACATCAAATTTGGCCCACGAGCTACTGATGATCTCTGAACTAGATAGTTTTTCAAGTACCTTTCAGCTTTAACCATATGCGATTCTAAAATAACAAGTAAGGGTCACTGAAATTACCTTAAAGCAAAGATGATAAAAATTAACATCTGTCTAGTTCTTACTCACTGCCAGGCTCTTAGCTAAAGACTTTACTTATAGTAACTCTTTTTAATCTTCATAATTACTCAATGAGGTGGGTACATGGGTATAATCCGTCTTTTCCAGAGAAGAAAATCGAAGCATAGAGCTTAAATGATTTATCCAAGCTAATCTATATGTTTTTGTGTTGCAATTGCCCTATGTTTTCTTCAAGTCTTATGATTATAATATATTAATTTTGCTTTGGATTAATTTTTTTAAAGTAAAAAGAAACCAAAGAAATAGTTATTATTTGCATGAGCTTGCTCCTTGGAAGCAACACACCACTCTCAACATCCAACATATTTTCTCTGGTCAGTTTTCTATGTATTTTGGATTCCAAGATCATACGGTATACTTTAGATTTACTTTTAATCTAGGTTTTAATTGATATGTTTTATGCTAGATATTGTTAGAAGCATTTCTCCATGTCATAAAAAATCCTTCTAAGTCTCATTTCTAATAAATGCCTAAAAATACCATTTAAAAAAATAATTACAATAGTACTATGCAATAGAGCAAACCAGGCTTAATCAATTTTAAAATGGATTAAATATTCAAGTTATAAACCTTAATCAAGAGACTTAATGAAAGATAAAAGTAATATTTGAAAGTTAGAAAATATTTTGTATGTCAACATTATTTAACATTCTATTCCAAAACTAATAAATAAAGTTATTTTTGATGTCTCTAAATTACTGAACTAGCACTGTGTACTCAGAGGACTAGTTGTTATTAACAAGCTAGAAAATAAGAATGGGGGTAATTTTCACAAATTAAATGTTAGTAAATGTTCTAAAATGTTAGTAATTTTTAAAATTAAGAAGTGTTTGAACAACATCATCTGAAAGTTAATAAAGTGATAGAATCAGAATAATAGAACTAGAAGAGATTTCTAGAAACCAACAGACACTGTCCCTTAACCCATTTATTGGACTGTACCAGAGCTGCAATCAGATCATAGGAATTAAATTTATTTTAATCCAAAATGCCAAATGAGATAACCATTAAAATTTGATCATTTGGATTTCTGGTTTCTGCTCCAACATGTACAAGCCTGGAAGTTGTCAGTTCCATCCTTGAAACAGGTAAAAGCTGGACGAAACTAAAATCCCTGCCTTATAGGGAGGTCCATCAAAGAACTGGGTTGCAGGGCAAACTGCCATCCTGAAACCCAGGGAGACAGATGGATTCAGAGAGACAGCTGAGCTCTGCTAACCTAGAACCCAAGTCTTTGGAGCCATAAATGGATAGGACACTTATACGATAATTTTGATAAACTGCTGACAGCTAACTGTAGAATAGCATGACTGTGTGCAAGCCCAAGGAGCTGCTGTTTTAGGGGGATCTCCATACTTTCCTGAGTGAAACACCTGTGAGTGAAGAACCAGTCAAGTTCCCCCCAGGCTTCCCAGAGTAACCCCTGGGAAGTGCTACTGGAGCTAATTGCCCATCCTTAAGTGTGGGCGACACAGAGTGATTTTCTTCCAAAGAGTACAGCAGGAGAAGTAGGGAAAGAGGGTGAGTATACAGTGGAGAAACCTGGCAAGCACTGCCTCAGCCAGGAGGTCAAGTCCAGCATCAACTGTGACAAGTCAGGTCCATAGCGGGTACCTTTACATGATATGATGAAAATGGTGCTTTACCTCTGTGTCTTCCTCCCCAAAACACACAACCTCAGTATAATCATGAGAAAAACACTGAACAAATCCCAGCTGAAAGAAATTCTTCATCTATGCAATATTCCCCCCAAATTATCAAAGTGACCCAAACCAATTAAAGTCTGAGAGAATAAGTGTACTGTGTTATCTTTCATGGGATCCTGGAACAGAAAAAGGACATTATGTAAACATTGAGGAAATCTGACTGAACTATGGACTTTAGCTAATAATAATGTATCAGTTTTGGCTTACTAATTGTGATGAATGTACTATACTAATTTTAAGATGTTAATAATAGAGGAAATTGGATGTGGGATATATGGGAATTCTCTTTATTATCCTCACAATCTTTCTATAAAAACTATTCTAAATAAAACATTTATTTTTTTAAAAAAAGCAAAGGCTAATAAACATGAAAAAATCTAACACTAGTAATGAAAAGCTTACAAAATAATGTAAATATTAATAGTTTGCTATAACTCAGATAATTATTAAAATTAAAGAATTGGATGTTGTTCCCTCATTAAAGGCCAATTTTCAGCTTGATATATATTCTCAAATATCAGCATATTGCGCTTACTATAGTTTTTATTGAAATGATATTAGAAAGTAAAATGACAGTCTTGTTTTTCTAATATTTCCATTATTTGATAAAGAAAAGGTCCCTCCAAAGAAGGACTTCTCATTCTTCTTCCCCTCATCCAAGAGAAGAGTCCGGAAATACCTGGTATTTCCCAATTTTGGGGGAAAGCATTTTCCCAACTAAATTTCATAAAATCACAAACTTTTTCCACAGGAAAAACAAAAAAGTCGAATGGGAGGTTTTTTTGTTTTTTGTTTTTTGTTTGTTTTTATGTTCAGTTAGCCAACATATAGTACATCATTAGTTTTTGATGTAGTGTTCAACAATTCATCAGTTGCATATAACACCCAGTGCTCCTCACCACATGTGCCCTCCTTAATGTCCATCACCCAATTACCCCACCCTCCACCCCCTTCCCATATGTAACCCTCAGTTTGTTTTCTGGAGTCCAGAGTTTCTCATGGTTTGTCTCCCTCTCTGAATTCTTCCCACTCAGCTTTCCCTTCCTTGCCCTATCATCTTCTGCACTATTCCTTAGAGTCCACATATGAGTGAAACCATATGATAATTGTCTTTCTTTGCTTAACTTATTTCCCTTAGCATAATCCCCTCCAGTTCCATCCATGTTGATGCAAATGGTAGGTATTCATCCTTTCTGATGGCTGAGTCATATTCCATTGTATATATGAACCACATCTTCCTTATCCATTCATCTGTTGAAGGACATTTGGGCTCCTACAGCTTGGCTATTGTGGACATGGCTGCTATGAACACTGGGGTGCATATGCCCCTTTTCACTACATCTGTACCTTTGGGGTAAATACCCAGTAGTGGGAGTTTTTTAATATTACATTTCTCTCTCGAAGAGCCACAATGTACTTTAGCATAAAAGATTGAGAAGTCCTAAAGTAAAGACACTTTGCGTGGTCATTGTACGGTTTTTCACAAAGCACATACTAAATCTGAAAGGACACCAGATTTCCAAATAACAAAGTGTATTCAGATCATTCAGGAAGAACTTAATCAAAATCATTAATCAAAATAATTTAAAATGCCCTTCTTAATCACTCCAGATGCTTCTGTCTGGCATTCATATTGCTCTGCTGTATCATCCATTTATCCTTCATCCAGCCCCTATTTTGGACTCCTTCACCATGAAACTCAGCTCATACAAACCTCCTCTCTCCTCATCTGGAGATTAGTTTGATTTCTGAGACTTGTTTGTGTCTATCTAACTGTCTGAAATGTCTTCTTCCTTCCCTCCTCTCCAATGTCTTCCCTCTTCCAAAGACTAGCTTAAGTCACACTATTGCACAAAGCTCTCCCTAACCTCTCCTGCCTCTAACCATTTCTTTCTTCATTCTTCCCCCTGTTGTCTATGATGCTTACTTTGACTGCACAATGTCCAATGACTTCACTCAGTATATCTCAAAATGTGTTTCCATAGACCAACCAGGTTTTACTTGGTTTTGTCTTACCCAACCAAATCTTAGTACTAGAAATTCATATACTTCAGTAGAGAAGATGCTAATTTGGTTATTGTTTGTGTGTCTCTGAATGCTTGTGTGTGCCATGTCCTTTACATAATTGTTCGAAGCAAAAAATAAGTCCTTCATTTGATGGTAACTGACCAAATGTAATGGTTAACATATGGTGCATGACAAATACGTGTTGCATTAACATGTTCCTGAGCAGTCATGGTTTCAGGTACTCCAAAAGCATCTGTGCATTCAAGGAACTTGTTAAATAATCTTCCTCCTATCACCAGAAGTCAAGAGTATGGAGTCACCACCACAACCTCCAACCAAAATCCCAATCCCAGACTCAGATTTTGGGAAGGAAGTGTTCTTAACTAAATGTGTTATATCTCAAAGAAAAGTGTCATTAACAATAAGAATAATCTTTGCCCAGGATCCTGAGCTTTCGCTGAGTCCATTGATGGGGTCTTGTCATCACCATTCATTTCCTATCCAAGACCCTCGGATTCACATGAATCTATCCGAGGCACTAGTTTTAGCTATTACATAGTGGCTCTTATTTTTTTTCAAAGTTTATTCACACAGTGGGCCTAATACAAACATGGATAAAAAGGTAAGTGAAAATATTTTATAAAAAACAAAATAGAAGTCAAGTCAAAAGAAATTAACTGTGTCATATGATGGAGCAAGTGCAGGACTAGGAACATGTGTAGTTTACTGTTAGCTAAGATGGAGAGAGAACTTGTTTCTTTGGGTGCAGCCTCAAAATCCTCCCTGTAGATTAGCATTCTCAAGAAAATTGTATTAGTTCTATGAAAAAAAGTGCTGATCCATGTGTTCAGACACAAGAAAGAGACATTCTGTGTATGCATGGTGCAGAGGCTGGGTGTTAAACTGAATTACCATTTGTCTCATTACAAAATTGTTCAGCGCATCTCTTCTGCCCTTTTCGTTGCTTATTTTCTCTATTACCAAAATTGCACTTAGATATATGCTAAACCATGTGGGCACTTTTGGATATCTATGGTGTCATATCACACATATGTAATGGGTATATTACAGTATATTCTCCACTGAACATAACACTTTTCTTTTTTTCAGTTAACTGCCCCTAAGCCTGTTTTATCAAGTCCCACTAAAAACAAGAGGTCTCCTTAAGGATGTCATAACTGCTCTGCTCCTCTCTGACTTACAACAGTGTCATTTAGATATTTTAAGTGGTGCTATTGCTTTTACAATTTCAGCCTCAAACCTAAAGCAGACTCTCCTTTCCCTCCTCCCTGTTCGCCTATAGTATCTCCTTGTGTCTAACTCAGGAGAAGGAAGGGGAGTCAGGGAGTCTGCTCTTTGCTCCCCTTTTTCCTTTCTCAGAGCACCAGCTCCTCCTACTTGTAGGGGAGGAAGACAAAGAGGGAAAAGGGGAAACATCTCACGTCACAAGGTGGGCCTGCCGGTTTCCCCTTGAGCCACCACAGGAGTTCTGGCTATAGGGTGGTAGATCCGTAGGCATAGATGCAGCTCTAATAGACCCGAGCAGCACCCCTTCACTCTGGAATTCCCTTGCAAAATGGAACCACTTCTCTGGATGACCTCCAGCTTATGGATTCAGGCAACGTCCCTCTGACTCATAGTCCCCTTTTTCCTCCATAATTCACTGGTCGCAGAAAGAGTCCAGTATCAATGCCCTCACTAGCCAGCATATGGAAGGGTGCTCTCTCCTCCATATCTATTTAAACCAGGAATTAGATGTGGGGTGTGTCCTGGCCTTCTCTCTGCCTCGTAATACCTCATCATGCCATCTTTCTTTCTCTCTTCCTGTGCTTGAATATTCATTGGCAGTTGAGAAGGTTCTCTCATGGAGCACATGTCTGAGTTGAGCAAAGTGGCAGTCTCTCCTAATTTGAGGCTCCTGAAAATCATAGATGATTCTCTCATCACTCTCTCCACTGACCTTTCTTAGCTTAAAAAAGAGGAGACACCAGCACACTTCTTCCCTCTCCACCTCAGGGGTAGGACGGTGGTCACTGAAGGGGTAAGTTCTCCCACCAAACCCTTCTGGGACATAGGCATCTCCAACTGCTGTTAGCTCACTAAAACTCAGGAGCACGTACCTCCTTTTACACTTAGTCTTGGTCTTTCCAGTGCAAAAGGAAATAAATTCTCTTTCAACAAATAAACTGCAAGCAACTATGTGGACAGAGATGCTTCACACTTATCTGAGGCCCCGCATGTGGCACAGAGCCCTCTACTGCCACTCAAAAAACAAAACAAAACAAAACAAAACTCATTTATTCATTCTAGAGCCACCTGTGGTTGATCCTTAACAATATGGCCTAGTTTTTGCATTCTGAGGATACTCCCCTAATTGTGATGATAAGTAAACTTTCTCTATATGCTTTATAGGCCAGAGAGAGAGATTTTGATCCATGTTTAAACATTTACCTTTATGAATTCTGAGATGCCCTCAACCACATTTGAAACTTCAGTGGGTGTTACTGAGTAAGGAAAGACACTGGTCACCAGCTTTCCAATCTTTGGTGTTGACTTTCCAAAAAGGAGTGGCAAATTAAATGAATAAGCTAGAATCCTGTCTGCATATTGAAACATGGTAGTTTCTCTAGCTTCTAGAAGACTTCCTGACTCAGAGGAGGCACTTGGTCCATTTTTAGCTGATAAGCCAAAAGAGTACCTAGATAAGAAACTATTTATCCAGTAGGATAACATATTTAAAAGGTTTCTCAGCCATTATCTCACCATTGGACATTTGACAGAAGGATGGGACGGGACTTTTCCTATAACAATTTTGACTGTGACCCAAAGTGGAAATAAGTTAATAGGTGCCAAAAGGATTCCTGTATCCTAAAAAGATATTCACTAGAATGGGTAACCAGGTGCTCCGTGAACCACCAACAAGAGCATCACCTGGGGGCCCTGTTGGAAATGCAGACTCTCAGGCCACAGTGCAAACCGACTAAATCAGATCTTAGGTTAACAGCCTCTCCAGGTGATCCGTATGCACAGGGCAGGCAAAGGGGCTAATGTCAGCTTCATCCCTAATCTCACTGACCTGAAGTGTATAAAAGGATTGAAGCCAAAAAGGAAAAAAGGGGAGCATTTCCTTGGAGTGTACTGTTGAAGAGCTGTAGTATTTCTCTGTCCTTTACCTAGTTAGAGGCAGAGGGGAACTTAAAGCAAAATATGCAGAAAGAGTTTGGCTTGACTCTTTTCTCTTGGAGTTTATGAAAATGTCTACAGGCAAGAGACTGGCTAAGAGGCTTTGGCTGCTTGATAAAGAAGTGGCATTGAGAACGAACTGCACTGAAACCAACTCAGGGAGGTTAATGTGTTGTCTCTCTGTGGACCAAATATGGGCCATGAATCAGGGAGCTGCCTGGAGCTGCTGTGAATCATGCCCAAGAATACCACTGTGGAGAGACACATGCAAGGGATGGGGCATAATGAGCTGGACGCCAGAGGCTGACGAAGGAATCTGTGTGGGCCTGGCGGGACTAATGCAGCACGCATCTAGAGGATAGCAGTCGAAAGGACAGAGAGAATATCACAGACAAACACAGAGGTAGCCCATGAGAGGCAGAAACAGCCATGCAAAGGTGGAACTCCCAGAAGATACCATCGCAGATGACATTTTATCAGCCAGCTGAGTCCCCGCTTTCACCCACCAACAAAAACCCTAAAGGAGGCAGAGGAAGTCTAATGAACGAATAGGTGGGAAGAAGAAAGTGGGGAAACAGAGATGAAGTCTTCATACCCTAATCCCCACAGCAGGCTGACCAGACCCAAGAGATCCCAATTAGAGGATAGAAAAAATTAACTTTGGATGTAGTTCAGAGTTTTGTTTTTTTTTTTTTTAAGATTTTTTATTTATTTATTTGATACAGAGAGAGAGATTACAAGTAGGCAGAGAGGCAGGCAGAGAGAGAGGAGGAAGCAGGCTCCCTGCGGAGCAGAGAGCCCGATGCGGGCCTCGATCCCAGGACCCTGAGATCATGACCTGAGCCGAAGGCAGGGGTTTTAACCCACTGAGCCACCCAGGCGCCCCAGAGTTTTTATTATTGCACTAGATTGGGCAGTTTATTTATGGAAATGACCTGTGACCAGGCCAAAAGAACTTTTACTCTCTAAGAAGGGACAGCTAGGTAACCTGCCAGAAAATTTCCCAAAGTTTCAGGAAAAATTATCCTGTAAGTTTGAAAGACATTGAGGAAATGGAACATAGAGGTTTGGGGCTCATATTATAACAAATGCAGCTCCTTCAATGAAAGTGCTACACAAACAAGAAAAGATGTAGAGAAAAGAAATCAGACAATATTTTACTTTACCTTTTGCTGAGCTACTATCTGCAAGCCTTAGCTTTTAACCTAGACTTCACTGACACCATTATACTTCAATGTGAGCAAACCAGTACTATCAAAAACACAAATTTTTATTTTGGCCACCAGTATCAATTTCACTAAGAGTCAATAGTAGCACTATGATCTGGATGCCAGAGGCCAGAGAGCCAAATAGATGAATAAAAGCAAAGAAAGGACAGGAACACCAGGAACTTAATGAGTACCTCAAAATTAACATATCCAAAACAAATCTCTGGATATGCAAATCCAGGCCCACTGCTTGGTTTAGAACAGAAGTTTGAAGCTAATCTGCTACAAGGAATAATCTAGTGATAATGCCTGACTTAGATAAAGAAATGGTCGAGAGAAATCCCCCATCATGCAGAATGGCTAATGGATTTTTAGCACCGTGCTGTCTAATAATAAGTCTTAGGTTGGTGCTTCGCTGGCACGAGGCTAGCCTGGAGTCGCCTTCCCTCAGTGTCCAAAACTTTACTAACAATCTCTACACACAACTGACTTCTTATGTTAATGAATTTGAGGGAATTAAAAAAATGTGTAATGGTGATGGCAGGTTGGTCAAGAAGGGCACGTAAAGAGAAGTGAGATAGAGAATGGTTATAGAATAGACAGAGAATCCACTAAAAACCAAAAATCAGAGCATTGAGAGCTGCTTGGGTTCATAGCTCAGTCCTGCTGTCTACTACCAGCATGGCTGAGCTAGACGAAAATGGGTACTGAGAAGTGGGGTGCTGCTGAAAATGTGGACATGGCTTTGGAATTGGGTAATGCCAAAGACTAGAAGAGTTTGAGATACATTCTCGAAAAAGCCACAATTGCCATGAACAAAATTGTAAAATTTTTTCTAATTGGAGCTCAGAAAGAAAAAAGAACAACAGAGAATGAAAGAGGAGAACTATCCTCTTAGAAAATACCTAAATGGTCATGAACACACAGTTGGTAGGAATGCAGATGATAAAGACCATTCTGACAGAGGCTCAGATGAAAATGAAGAATTTGTTATCAGACAGTGAAGAAAAGACCATCCTTGTCATAAAGTGCCAAAGAACATGGCTGAACTATATTCAAGTTGTAGTGTTTTGTGGAAGGCAGAACTTGCAAACAATGAAATTGAATATTTAGCTGAGGACATTTCCGAGCAAAATGTTAAAGAAGTAGCATAGTTCCTTCTGACTGCTTGTAATAAAAGAAGAGAGAAATTAGCTAAAGGTGGAATTGTTAAACAAAAGGGAACCAGAACTTAAAGATTTGAAAAATTCTCAGCCTGTCTATATTGCAAAAAACGAGAAGGCATGTTTGGAAGGGAACACCAATGGTGTGGCTGAGCAATTGTTTATAAGGAGATTAGTAAAGATGGGAAAAATCATAGATTTAATCAACCATCTCAACAAAATCCAGAGATAGAGATAAGGATTAGACCAGCAGAAACACTGCCAGGTGAGACTCAAGGAGTAAGCAGCACAAAATGAAAGAAGACTGTTGGACTTCTTAGATCCTACAGGACCAGACCAGAGCACTTTTTGGTTGCAAGCATGGGATATTCTTCAAGACAAGAGAAGAGGAACCTCTAAAGCAATTCAGATATTAGGGTTGCTGCTCCCATCACAGGCCCAGAAAGGCAAGGCTGCCTCCACCTTGATTTCAAAGGACCTGGCCAATGCCTAATGGAGCAGTGGGGCTGGTCTGCCCCGTAGAGCTCTGGGTCACATCTCTAGCCCTGATAGAGCTGCAACATGAGTGCTGCCACTGCAGAAAGCCAGCGACTGGGCAGGGCTCTGCAGAGCTCTGAAGTGATGTTACTACCCTCATGGGTCCCGAAGGTAGGACCTCTGTCCCAGTGGGTTCAGAAGGTGAGACCATTGCTCCAGTGGAGCCAGAAGACAGAGCATCAAACCAGAGGATTATTCTCAAGCCTTAAGATATCAAGGAGCAGCCTTGCTGGGTTTTGGACTTGATGGGACCCATCAGTCTTCCTTCTTTCCTATTTCTGCCTTTTGGAATAAGAATGTCTGGCCCATGCCTTTCCCACTATTGTATTTTGAAAGCACATAATTTATTTGACTTCACAGTTTCAACACTAGAGAAGAGTTTTCCTTCAAGATGAGTCTCATATCTCATTTAGATGATATTTAGATAAACTTTCGACTTTAAGTTGATGCTAGAAAAAAGTTCAGATGGAGGGGCTTGTTGAAATAGAATGAATACATTTTGCACATGAGAAGGACATGAACTTTGAAGGTGGGGGCAGAATGCAATGGACTAATATCCCCCAAACTCATATGTTGAAATCCTAACCCTCAATGTGATGTTATTAGAGGCAAGGACTTTGGGAAGTGATTAGGTCACGAAGGTAGAGCCCTCATGAATGAGATTCATGTCCTTATAAAAGAGATCCCACAGAACTCCTTTGTCCTCATTCTGTCATGTGAGGACATATGAACCAGGGAGTATATTCTTTTTAAACACCAAATCCGCTGGTACTTTGATTTTGGACTTCCCGACCTCCAGAACTATGAGAAATAGATGTTTGTTGTTTAAGCCACTCAGTTTATGGTTCTGTTATTGCATCCCAAGCTGACTAAAACGGTGTTGTTGTTGTTGTTTTAAAGATTGTATTTATTTATTTGACAGAGAGAGAGATCACAGGTAGGCTGAGAGGCAGGCAGAGAGAGAGAGGAGGAAGCAGGCTCCCTGCTGAGCAGGCAGCCCCATCCCAGGACCCTGAGATCATGACCTGAGCCGAAGGCAGAGGCTTTAACCCACTGAGCCACCCAGGCACCCTAAAACAGTGGTTTTAGATACGTGTTTTACCTTTTTATACTTGTTTCCTTACCTCTAAAGTGGAAATTTTAATAGAATTTACTCCAAAGAGTTATGAGAATACAGGAGATAATATATGTAGAAAGAGTATAAAAACACCCAGAACTCTTCTGTTGGTGATGTTGTGGTGGCGGTTATGCATGATGATTTTGAGGAATAGTGGGTTTCCCACTATTCATTGGATGGGGGCTAAGTCATTCTATTGGATATTGCATGAAAATGTGACTTACATGATACAAAAAAAAAAAAAAATGTTTGAGTGCCCAGGCAGCCTACCCTCATGTAACTATAAGAAATAGCATTTCTCTGCCTTCCACCTCCTCACACCTCCCTACCATGTCCACCACCCCACACACAAAGCAACCTCCAAATCCTGCAAACAAATCTAGGTGTTTATAAGGGAACTCACATATGCTAATGAGTACGACTGCCTCGGCAGCCATTCTGAGCCTGCCACATTTCTCCTTTCCTCTACCATCTGTCTCTCTTGTCTACTGACAAGGTTTCTGCTGAGAAGGCTCCATGCAATCATTATTGCCAAAGGTCGTCCTGCTGAGACTCATGAGTGCCTACTGAAAGTTCTCTCCTTTATAGTTCTCTGCTACCCATGCACACTGGTATACACCACTGTGCAAACCTCCTTATGTGATAGGTTTGCCTGCTGGGATGAATCCTTCCCAGGCCTTGCCATCCAAGACATAAATGGTGGCTCTTGCTCATAGACTGGTTGTTATTTTCATGGTTGCAAAGTGATTGCCTATATGTGATAGTTGGTTGTTATTATATAAAATACGGGCAATAGAGTAAGGGAGTGCTGGTCATAGACTACGAAATTATACCCAAACCCAGACATTAAGTCCAGGTGAGCAATTTCTGCAACCAAATAAGATAGTATCTGGAGTTCCAGAGTTTATCATATACATTTTTTTAGTTTTCTGTGTATTATAATGTTTTGATATCTTAAAAAAGTAAAATTCTGTCTGGGGAAAGACCACCCCTTCTGGGGCTGGCCAATTTTTACAGCTAGTAAAGGATTCAGCCAGGAGCATGTCTTAGATATGCAAATTAACCAGTCTAGAACTCTGCCTCTATCTGGTCTGTGTACCCCAAGAGACAATATTCTGCCTTAATCACCCAGGGCCACTAGGACAACTAGAGACCATTCCCATAGTTTAGAGTCTGCACCAATTATTCAAACTAGCCAATTCTAAACTCTTTATGCTGCCCCACTTTATATTCCCCAGGGAACCCCAACAAAGTTGGTGACACAAGCTCTCCCCACATTCCTGGATTCTGCCTCATGTTCACCCTGATGGTTTTTGCATGTGGCTCTGCGTGTCACACCATGCCTCCTAGCTCTAGAAGCTGTGAGTATAAAAACCATTGTTTTCCTGAGCCTCTCTTCTGCCTTCTCTTGTGGCCACACCTGACTGACCATCTCATAAAAGAATCTAGAACGCCAAGTAAAGCAGTTACTGGTATGAAAGTTGTGGTAAGCCCCTGCCCAGCAGGACCTCACTCTGGGGAGGCAGAAGACTACTGCTCCTAATATAAACCATCTCTTAAGAGAAAATGGGGAGGGCGCCTGGGTGGCTCAGTGGGTTAAAGCCGCTGCCTTCAGCTCAGGTCATGATCCCAGGGTCCTGGGATCGAGGCCCACATCGGGCTCTCTGCTCAGCAGGGAGCCTGCTTCCTCCTCTCTCCTCTCTCTCTGCCTGCCTCTTTGCCTACTTGTAATCTCTCTCTCTGTGTCAAATGAATAAATAAAATCTTTAAAAAAAAAAAAAGAGAGAGAAAATGGGGAGACAGAAGAAACCAAGCTTCCTGAACATCCTCAGGACTAATACCTTCTGGTGTCTTTGGCTGAGTGTGTATCTTTTACATTTATTGCAGCAAAGTCAACTTCTAACAGATTTAAGTATCAGAATATTTCTAATGCCAAGCCTGAGAGCCTCTGCAGGACTATTTCTCCACACATGCTCCAAAAGTAGGATGCCCCCCCCCCAATCTCACCATGGTGTGCAGTTTCAGGGTATGCCGCCGATCTTAGGACACAAACCTGTGACCTCTCTACCTGTTGGCTTTCTCTCAGCTGGAAGTTCTAGGGAGTTAGCACCTGTGTGGAACAGCCCTCCACCACTGAGTTATGAGGGATGGAGATTAAATAACCCAGGTTCCTTGCCCCTCTGAAGTGCATACTACATCGTAGGATTGACCTCTGGTTGTCAAGAGCAGTAACTTGCTCAATAACAATGTTTATTTGCTTCCTTCCCTACTCTGTCTCAATTTCCACTCTTCTACTGGGGCTTCCTGTGATCACTTCACTCAAATCCTTATCTGGGAAACCCAATCTAAAACAAACATTTACCCTTGATGGGAAAATTTCCCTCCCCCCAACAAAGCACACTGCTATTCTAGGAAATAAAAAATAGAATAGCAATGTGCTTTTTTTCCATTTACTTGTATCCTTTTTTACCTTGAATCCAGGCATTCAAACCAGCTTTTGCTATTACAATTGTTTCACATGTTCATCTGTCTCTTCCAAGTAATAGGTAAAGAGCTTAGGAAAAGGAATTGACTCTTAAACACCTTCATATTTCCCCAAAATGCCTACCATAGTATTTAGCACATATACATTCAGTAAGTGTACATAAGATCACAGCAAATTTATCAAGTATAGGCTGAATACTGTCAGATGCCAGCCTCAGAGAGACACCTTTGGGATCTATGGAACTATAGCCATAAAAGGCAATTTAGAGTACTTTCCCCTCAAATGTGGCCTAATAAATTTTGGTACTATCATTTCTAGTATCTGTATCTGTATCTGGTTCTGCTATAGACTCTTTGGTCATGGTACTCAGTTCAGAGCAAGACAACCACACCTCACCTTACTAAAACAGTACACATTGCATTTCATACTAAACTGTAAAACCTAGGCAACTCTTCAAAGTCTTAGTGTAAAACTACTAGCTCATCATCCCTACCCTACAAATTAAACTCGGTCCTCTCTGGATCCCTTGGAATGGTTCAAACTAACTAATGCTCTCTAAGAGGGTCCCATTACCCATTAGGTAATGTCAACTGTGGTACAAAGGTAAAGAAAAATAAAACAGTTCAGAATAATAATAATGATTTGGGTAATAGTTTGTTTTTATTTTCTTTCTCCCACAAACTCCAGAGTTTACAGTGTACAGAGATCAGTTTTGCATTGGCAACAATGAGGGCTATACTACCAGACACAGTAGATGCTCAATAAGCACGAGAATGGAGAACAAGTAACTGCAACAGAAATGAAAGAAGAAAATCACTTCTTTTGAAGTGAAGGGATTTATGAAATATGTACTTCAGCATAGTAAAGGTCCCATATAACAAGCCCATAGTTAACATCATACTCAACGGTGAAAATCTGAAAACTTTTTCCTCTTAAATCAGGAAGAAGTATGCCCACTCTTACCATTTTATTCAACACATTATGGGAGTCCCAGCCAGAGAATCAGGCAATAAAAAGAAACAAAATGCATGCAAATCAGAAAGGAAGAACTAAAACTGCCACTATTTGCAGTGATTGATATTATATATAGAAATATTAGGGCGCCTGGGTGGCTCAGTGGGTTAAAGCCTCTGCCTTCAGCTCAGGTCATGATCTCAGGGTCAGACAGAGGCCCGCATCAGGCTCCCTGCTCAGCAAGGAGCCTGCTTCCTCCTCTCTCTGCCTGCCTCTCTGCCTACTTATAATCTCTCTCTGTCAAATAAATAAATAAAATCTTAAAAAAAAAGAAATATTATATATTGTCACCCGAAAAGATATATTCATAGATTAGAAGAATTAATACTGTTTAAATGTCCATACTACACAAAGCAATCTACAGATTTAACGCAATTCCTATCAAAATACCAATAGCATTTTTCACAGAATCAGAAAACAATACTACTAGGATGTGTATGGAATCACAAAAGACCCCAAATAGCCAAAGCAATCTCAAGAAAGAAAAACAAAGCTGGAGGCATCACAATCCCAGATTTCAAGATACACTGCAAAGCTGCAGTAATCAAAACAGTATGGTACTGGCATAAAAACAGATGCATAGATCAATAGTACAGCATAGAGATCCCAGAAGTAAACCCACTCTTTTATGGTCAATTAATCTATGACAAAGGAGACAGTAACATATAACGGGGAAAAGATAGTGTCTTCAATAAATAGTGCTGGGGAAACTGGACAGCTACACACAAAAGAATGAAACTAGACCACTTTCTTACACCATACACACACAAAAAACTTCAAAATGGATTAAAGACCTAAAGACAAGACAAAAACAAAAAATCAACAAAACAAAACAAAACAAAACAAAAAAACCATAAAATTCCTAGAAGAAAACATAGGGAGTAATTACTTTGACATTGGCTGTCAGAACATTTTTCTCGATATGTCTCCTGAGGCAAGCAAAAATAAACTATTGGGACTACACCAAAATAAAAATCTTCCTCACAGCAAAGGAAAGCATCAATAAAATGAAAAGGCAACTTAATCAATAGGAGAAGATAGTCACAAACAATATATCTAATAAGGGGTTACTATCTATTATATAAAGAACTTATACAACTCAACACCAAAACAGACAAATAATTAAACTAATCAAAAAATGTGCAGAGGACTTGAACAGACATTTTTCTAAAGAAGACATACAGGTGACCAAGAGATACAAAAAATGATGTCAACATCAGGGAAATGCAAATCCCAACAACATGAGATATTACCTCGCACCTGTCAGAATGGCTAGATTTAAAAAAAAAAAATCAATAAATAATAAGTGTTGGCAAGGATGTGGGGGAAAGGGACCCTGGTGCACGTTGGTAGGAATGCAAAATTGTGCAGCCACTCTGGAAAACAGTATGGAGTTTCCTCAAAAAATTAAAAATATAAATACCCTATGGTCCAGTAATTTTACTACTGGGCACTTACCCAAAGAAAAAGAAAACACTAATTTGAAAAGAGATATGCAACCTACGCTTTTTGAAACATTATTGACAATGGCCAAGATATGGAAGAAACCTAAATGTCCATTGATAAATGAATGGATAAAGAAGATGTAATCTACATATGTAATGGAATATTACTCAGCTATAAAAAAAGGTTGAGATCTGGGCCTGGGTGGCTTAGTTGGTTAAGCATCTGCCTTCGGCTCAAGTCGTGATCTTAGGGTCCTGGGATCAAGCCTCACATCGGGCTCCCTGCTCAGCGGAGAGTCTGCTTCTCTCTCTCCCTCTCCCTCTGTGATCTCTCTCTCTCTCTCTCTCTCTCTCTCTCTCAAATAAATACATAAACTCTTAGGGAAAAAAAAAAGTTTGCGATCTTGCCATTTGTGACACGAATGGACCTAGAAGGTATTATGCTAAGTGAAATAAGTCGGATGGGGAAAGACAAATATCATATGATTTCACTCTTTGGGAACCTAAAAAACAAAACAAATAATCAAACAAAAAGCAGAAACAAACTCATAAATGCAGACAACAAATCAATTGTTGCCAGAGGGAAGGAGGATGAGGTGTTTGGCAAAATAGGTGAAGGGGAGTGGGTAATACAGGCTTCCAGTTACAGGATGAATAAGTCACAGGGATGAAAGCTACTATATAGGGAATGTAACCAGTGGTATCATAATAGCACTGCAGGGTGACAGATGCTAGGCTGCTACACTTGTGATGAGCAGAGCATGATGTTAAAGACTGTGGAAACACTATGTATACTTCTGAAACTAATGTAGCATTGTGTGTCAACTATACTCAAAAAATTTTAAAACAAATATCAATTATGTATCTGCAGATGGATAGAGTGAGGAGGTTAGAACCCACATGAAAGAAACCCTATTTCTCAAGGAGATTAGAAATGTTCAATCAAAGCAGTTTATCTCATGGCAGTACTTAATGAAGTAATTACTAAGGTAGAGTTATCTGAACTTTTCCCACCTAGAGGTATCCTATACTGGAGTTTTTGCTCATTTACTTCCAGAAGTGTCCAACTTAGTTTCAGGGTCTTGGAGGTGGTGAAAACGGTCGATGAGATCAAATGAATCAGCTATCTTTGGGTATAACCCATTCCTCCACTATTTGCCTCCATCAAAGTAAGTAGTTTCTCTCTATCTTGCCCTCCCTCTCCACCTCATTAAATCCTCTTCAAAGATGGTGGAAGGGTACAAACCCAAGTGATTCCATTTATAATAATTTCATTTATAATTTCATAATTCCAAATTATTCCAATAATAATTTCATTTATAACTATAAAGGAAGGAAATTGACTACAAAGTTTTTACATGTACAGATTCAGCATTTTTTTAAAGGCAGTTATATCTGAGAATGTCATTCTGAGAAGATTAAGGAAATTGTTGAAATAAGTTACAATAATGATCAAATTGCTGGAAAAAATAATAAGCAATTAAAATTAGCAAAATTCAGTTAATTGGTCTGCTGCAATTTATTCTTTTTAAAAAAGTTTTTATTTTAATTCCAGTTAGTTAACATATGGTTTAATCTTAGTTTTAGCTGTACAATATAGTGATTCAACGCTTCCATACAACACCCGGTACTCATCACAGTTAGTGTACTCCCTAGTCCCCATCACCTATTTTACCCATCCCCCTACCCACCTCCACTCTGGTTACCATCAGTTTGTTCTCTATAGTTAAAAGTCTGTTTCTTGGTTTGCTTCTCTTTTTTCCTTTGCTCATTTGTTTTGTTTCTTAAATTCCACATATGAGTGAGATCATATGGTATTTGTCTTTCTCTGATTGACTTATTTTGCTTAGCATTACACTCTCTAGCTCCATCCATGCTGTTTTGAATAGCAAGATTGCATTCATTTTTATGGCTGAGTAATAATCCATTGCACATATATATATGCAATGGATATATCTTTATCCATTTATTTATTGGTGGAATGCTGAGATTTATTCTTAAAATGAACCTCTGATTAGGATGCTGAGGCATTTCGTAAAATGACTCACGTTTTATTTGCTTCTAGAATTGAATTGTCCAAAGGTTTATACATTCCCGAGTAACACAAAGTTGAGGCTTTTGTTTCTGTATCTATGGGTTTCACATTCTGCTTTCATTAGCAATTTGTCCTAATGCCTTACCTAATTTCTCACTTACTCTCTCCCTTCCATCTGATTTTCTTCTTCTTTCTGAAACATGTAATATTGGTTCTCGTTAAATGAGCATTCAACTTAAACACAAGCTCTGTACCTACTTGCCATGTAAGAACTTAAAATCATTTTATGTATACTGAGATGCTTCCTATGCATTCAAAGACATCTCACACACTTCTTTTTCATAACGGATGCAGATGCAGACATTTCTACATAAAACCATGAGCTACAAACAAACTGTAGAAAGCAACCAAGGGTCTCTGTTGACAAATGCATCTTATTTACAGAGCCATGGTGAAACTTAGACACTTCAATAAAGCGGTCAAGGCCTTGTAAAGCATATTAGTTTCTGGACCTCCCTGGCCTTCATATCTGAAAGACAATTCTAGGGCACCTAAGTGGCTCAGTGGGTTAAGCCTCTGCCTTCTGCTCGGGTCATGGTCTCAGGGTCCTGGGATCAAGTCCCACATCCAGCTCTCTGCTCGGGAGAGAGCCTGCTTCCTCCTCTCTCTCTGCCTGCCTCTCTGCCTACTTGTGATCTCTCTCTCTCTCTCTGTGTCAAATAAATAAAATCTTTTAAAAAAAAAGAAAGAAAGAAAGACAATCCTACCTCTTCCCCCGACCTGANTGCCTCTCTGCCTCCTTGTGATCTCTCTCTCTCTGTGTCAAATAAATAAAATCTTTTAAAAAGAAAGAAAGAAAGAAAGACAATCCTACCTCTTCCCCCGACCTGTTACCTCATCCCTCATTCTCAATTGCCTTACCTTTTGGAGATTTCCTTCATAAAATTTACCACCATCTGAAGGTACATTATATACTTATTTTAGTTTTGTTTTTGTTTTTTTAATTTGATTACCATCTGCCTTTCCAAGCCAAAGGCAAGAACTTTGGATTGTCCCTGATGTATCCGCAGCACCTGGAAACTTAATTGGCACATAACAAATACTTTGTACATTTCTGTTAAGTAAAGGAAAGCGGTAAAAGGAAATGGGAGGGAAGTAAATGGTGGAAAGGAAAACTGATTTTGGAGTTAGAACGTCCTGAATTTGCAACATAGCTTCATTGCTTCTTTTGTTGTTGTTTCCAGCTTTAGCAAGGTGTAACTGGTAAATAAAACCATAAGATATTTAAACATATATAACGTGATGATTTGATATATGTATACATATGAAAGGATTCCCCTTCACTGAGTTAATCAGCACATTCCACAACTCCACATACTTAGCTTTTTGTGTAGGTGAGAACATTTAAGTTTTACTCTGTTAGCAAATTTAATAATGCAATACAGTGTTATCAACTTAGTCATTATGTTATACATTGGATCCTCAGACTCTATTCATCTTATAACTGAAAGTTTGTACCCTTTTACCAACCTCTCCTTATTTCTCCCACTGTCAAACTCTGGCAACCATTTTTTCTACTTTCTGTTTCTACTTTCTATGAGTTCTTTGTGTATATATATGTATATATATATTTATATTTAATATTTATATATATTTTTTAGATTCTACGAACAAGTGATACTATGTGATGTTTGTCTTTCTCTGTCTGCCTTATTTCACTTAGCATAATGCCTTCCAGGTTTGCCCATGTTGTCTCACATGACGGAATTTCCTTCTTTTCTGAACAAAGAATAATATTCAATTGTATAGATATCACACTTGCTTTATCTGTGTATCCACTGACTGACCCTTAGGTTATTTCCATACCTTGGCTATTGCTCAATATTGTTGCTAGAAACATGGGAATCCATGTATCTCTTCAAGACAGTGATTTTGTTTCCTTTGTATATATACTCAGAAGTAGGATTGCTAGACCGTATGGTGGTTCTTTTTTTAATTTCTTTTTTTAATGTCTTGAGGAACCTCCANTTTGTCTTTCTCTGTCTGCCTTATTTCACTTAGCATAATGCCTTCCAGGTTTGCCCATGTTGTCTCACATGACGGAATTTCCTTCTTTTCTGAACAAAGAATAATATTCAATTGTATAGATATCACACTTGCTTTATCTGTGTATCCACTGACTGACCCTTAGGTTATTTCCATACCTTGGCTATTGCTCAATATTGTTGCTAGAAACATGGGAATCCATGTATCTCTTCAAGACAGTGATTTTGTTTCCTTTGTATATATACTCAGAAGTAGGATTGCTAGACCGTATGGTGGTTCTTTTTTTAATTTCTTTTTTTAAGGTCTTGAGGAACCTCCATACTATTTTCCATAATAGAAAATACTAGTTCATTGCTTTTTAATTGTATGAACTTGGGCAGATTATGTGAGTTCTCTGAGCCTCTGTTTCCTTATATATAAAGTGGAATTATCTTTACTTCTTCCATAGAGTTGTTTTAAGGACTGTGAAATATAGGTAAAATCATCAATTCATCAATCATTATTCCTGGCATATTACATGCACACATGTGTGCACATACACA
This sequence comes from Ailurus styani, assembly GCA_002007465.1. Classification (NCBI taxonomy): domain Eukaryota; kingdom Metazoa; phylum Chordata; class Mammalia; order Carnivora; family Ailuridae; genus Ailurus; species Ailurus styani. The sequence goes on along the minus strand of LNAC01000005.1, from coordinate 8,081,440 downwards.
TATACATGTGTTTTTTTTTTTTTGATTTTTTTTTTGATTTTTATTTATTTCACAGAGGGAGAGAGATTACAGAGAGAGGCAGGCAGGGAGAGAGAGGGGGAAGCAGGCTCCCCGCTGAGCAGGGAGCCCGATGCGGGCCTCGATCCCAGGACCCTGGGATCATGACCTGAGCCGAAAGCAGAGGCATTAACCCACTGAGCCACCCAGGCGCCCTATACATGTGTTTATTATAAAATTCTCACCTTGTTTCACATAAATACTTCTAAAATTTTGATATCTATGTGAAAGCAAGGCAGTAGCAGCTACTGAATGCTATTGAATCTGAAAGTGAAATATAGGACATATTCCATTTATCTAGGACCTTCCATAAGTTAGAGTCCCTCCCAGGAATCAGATTTTCCGTGTTTATTACAAATTCCTGCTGTCTATTGCCTTTTCTACTTTAGATTGTCAAGGGAATTACTTGTCATTTTAGTATCACAATCAGTTGTGCAATTTGTGGTAATTTTCACCAATAGTAACAACGGTGTTTGTAAATGATTTACGTTTTAAAATAAAGTAGCGTGAATTCAAGCTTATCCCCAGAACAACTTCATGCTCAGTCACTAGCATTCTGAAATGATCCTTAAGTGAGAAAGATTAGAGAGAAGGTACCATATCAGAAGGTATATATCACCTTGCCTATGGAATGATGCTCAGTAAGTAATATCTATTACGTCTGTCTCTGAAAAACAAACATGTCGACACATCTTTGGATATTTCTTAGGAATTGGTGTTTGTAGGAATACTGTGTATGTGCATCACCTACCCTGGTGACAGATGGTGGTGCAGAAGCATGGGGTGAAGCTAGGAAGAGAAGGGATTAAATTGGTAATTTACATGTGGCTCAGAACACATTTTTAAGCCAAATTGCAATTATGCTATTTGTATACTGTGAAGTAAAAGAAAATTTCTATACACAAAAAGCAAAGATCAAGGTAAATATTTGGCTAAACAGTCCTTTTTCTTTTTAATTGGCAAGGTTACCCACTCTAATAGGAAAGATACTTGGTTTGCATATGTATTAGGTTATTGAGAGGTTTTCTTATTGGCCCTGGAATGGCTACTGAGACTATAAACTGAGAACAGGAGCATACATTACCTAATAACTGGGGACCAACAGACCCTCCTGGGTTTATTAAGAAATAAAGGAGCTCTGTTATCCTCCAACCACCTCCCCCACTCAGTTCAACATACCCCCCACCCCACCTTATATCAACAGAAGACAAAGGGGAGCAGAGAGGATCATTAGCATAGCTGGTTGTTAACTTGCATTTTAGAGGACCCTATTCGTTTTTTGGTTTTTTTTTAAGATGTTATTTATTTATTTGACAGAGAGAGAGAGATCACAAGCAGGCAGAGAGGCAGGCAGAGAGAGAGGAGGAAGCAGGCTCCCTGCTGAGCAGGGAGCCCGATGCGGGCCTTGGTCCCAGGACCCTGAGATCATGACCTGAGCTGAAGGCAGAGACTTTAACCCACTGAGCCACCCAGGCACCCTAGAGGACCCTATTCTTACCCTCCTACAGTCATGCCCACCCCTAAAAAGTGAGGGACAAAGGGACGTGCCTATTTGAGGCCTGCACCTTCTTCAGATCATGCTGAGTACTCCAGAATTCTCTCTCCCAGTGGTCCTAAGCCTGTCTTCAGAGCCCACAAAGACTTCTTCCCTGAGGAGCACAACTGCTCCACCCAAATGGTGGCCAAAACATCACTGTTTGCAGCAGGTGGCAGGAAGTCAAACAGAGCTTGAACATGTTAGTTCCAGCAACTACACACAAGTGTGCAAGGCCACAAACAGTGTAAAACAGATCCAGGACTGGAAAGATAAGGATGGTATGCTTGGGACCATGGGTGGGGAGAAGGGCAGGGACGGTTCATCCCATGCTAACGCACAAAATTGCAAGGAATTCAAGAATTTTAAATTCTAACCTGGCCTTGAAGATCATTATGAATATATATATATATATCAAGATAAGCATACAAATACATTTGTTTAACACTTTGTTGGCTTGATATATAACTCTTCCATATTTAGACAGAGGGTGTCCAGACCTCCATCTGAACTCATGCCCCAGGCCCCACAGATGTTAGGGCCAGGAAACAATGCCCTGGAGACATGTAGGAAGAGCCAACCAGTGTTAGCCAAGAGATAAATGAGAAACACTTGTCACTTTCAATCACTTTTCTCCTTCCTGAAGCATGAGCATGGGGACTTAACGAAGGGAGGAGGGTGAGGGAAAGGAAGGCAGATGGTATGTTCTAGGAGCAGAACACACCCTCTTAGCGCTCCAAGCCCTTCTAGCCCCAAGTCAAATCAGCTGGGAGAGAAATAAAAACCTTGAATGGGATAAGAGAAGTAATGTCTCAGGAGTAGAAAAGTTTGACATAATTATGGGATTTGTCTGAGATGTTTATGAAATTAAAAAAAAAGATATTGGGTGAAAAATGTGTCAAGAGAGTGATTTAAAAGGAATAAAACCATTTATTCCCTGAATCTCACCAAATTCAGACTATTCAAAAAACTATTTAGAGATGGACTAAGTGTGTGTTTATGTGTGTGCATTTGCAATATTTCCCACATACAAGAAGCCCCACACCAACCTTCTAACTAGGAAATACCCACCATCCTCCATCATAGTATTTCTCGCAGTGGGGTCTTCGGAAGCCAGAACCATGGTACTGTTCTGAAGTTCCAAATTTAGATGATCCTTAGACAAAAAGAGGAAAATCTAGAAATGGGTAAAATTGGGGATGTGGGTATAAATAGAACCTGTGTGGACAACCCATTGCTATTTATTTTCTGGGGCAGAGATTTAAAAGGAAATTATTGTAGGCCTGAATAATAACCCTAGAGCAAAGCCAATTGGCAATAATTTACTGGCCTTTGCTTACTAAATATTGAAGAGAAAAACCAGAGAGAAGAACTATTAAGATCACTATAAAAAGTATTTAATCAGGACTAATGTAATGGCTTGGTGTAGGAAATGAGAAAAGAATGCAACATTTGAGTTTCTGAAAATTACTTTTAAGAAATTTTTGCAAGAACTAAGAAGAGGAAAGAAGGGAGGGAAGAAGGAAGGAAGGAAGTGGGGAAGGAAGGAAGGAAGGGAGGGAGGGAAGGAGGGAGGGAGGGAGGAGGAAGGAAAGAAAGGAGGGAGGGAGGAAGGAAAGCAGAATCTTCAGGATTAATCCAATTTGATAGAGAGGATGACTCACTCCCATGCACTCCACAGAGGTGGGACCTGAAGCAGAACCTCCACACATACCTTTTGATGGGTACTCTGCACGTACCGTGTCAACACATTCTCTAAGCTTCCAGCTCCTCTAGGTATGATTACCACACATTACACTGCTATTTTCTCTTTCTATGTGACACCTTGTCCCAACACATATATCATAATTTAGTAAATGGCTTTGAACACCTCTCTGTCTGATGTGTGCGTTAAGGGCAGGTGGCAGGGGAAGCAAATTAGTTCTCACACTAGTTCATCATAAGCGGTAAAATAAAAGCCTTTTTGGCTGAATGGGTAAGCATATGATTAGAAATATTAAAATTTTTCTCTTTAGGTTGGATAACTGCCAAGGAATGTATTCACTGTCCGTGCTCAGGGCTCATCCTTCCCCCCACTCCTCCCCCTTCACCTTTCCAATTGCTGACTCCAAGTAAGGCAGCCAGTTCTAGAAGTCATCTCTCAGTGTATCCCTTATCCTATAATAAACTCTTCCTGCCAGAAATGCAGAAGAAGCACACTGTGGAAAAGCCTTCCCTTGGGTGGTCAGCAGTGCCTAACTCCCTGCCTTCTTGTCACACACAGGCCAGGCTTTTTGCTTCTCTCTCTGAGAGCTAGGGTCCTTTCTCTTGTGCCACAAAAGCCATAACGCTTTGCTCAGTGGAGACACTCCACAGGCGTGCTGGAGATATATGTGATAATTCTGCACACTCCGTATCTCCCAAAGCAAACCAATAGTAATATGCATCAGTCTCCTTGAGAGTTACAGAAGTCAAGGATAGATTTCCAAATCATTAATGGAAATGGAGAAGAACTATTAGAGAAATTTACACCCCTAGAAATTAAAATTTTAAGCTCCAGAAAGAAAATAAAGGGTGGGTTTGGGGAATTGATTTTCTTTTTTTTTTTTTTTTTTTACTCAGTACATAATATGTTCTTGGAAATGGCCAGTGCCCACTGGTTTAGTGCATTCTAAAGGGTCCAGTGAAAGCAATCAAGAAAACAGGGCCTGTGGGTTTCTATATCATTCAAATGTATTCTCACATTCTTTGAAACTCCAAATTCTGAAGGCACTGATGTGAACGGTCTGAATCTCTCTGTTTGGAATCATAGTACCCCTGGAAATGAATGACATTTTTAGTGCACCTTTACAAAGTGGAAAGGAAAAGAAAATGGCACACCTTAAAAATACCATGTCCAAGAAAGGAGACTAGGAAGTTGGCCTATGGTCTCAAATTCAAATGCCCACAGGAGATAAGCATGCAATGTAAACAGGAGGGATTTGGACCAGGTATAAAAAACCAACAGAGTAGATATGAGGATAAATAGCAAGGACCCTTGAACTTTGGGTTAGAGACATAATAAAGAGTAGAAAAAGTGGCATCTTGGAAAGTGCAACCCTGTCCCCTACACAGCTCTACCTGATGTCACCCAAGGAAATGCAGACCCAGATGTCAAGAGATGCTACTAATCTGTATTTATGTAAAATCTCCTGATTTAAAAATATTAGCAACTAATAGAGGGGTTTTTTTAACCCAGAGTATTATTAAGTCATATGATAGTTATTATTAAAATGTCAGCTAGTAGAGCTCCCAGCTTGAACCTGAGATAGATTCATCCTAACGGTTAGCATGTATAAAAGATGTAAAGGGGAGAATGTTCTAGGACTTTATTCATGTGAATAAATTCAGGCACCTCCTGGGAAAGAACTCCAGTATCAGCAGAGAGACGGTCAAGGCACAAGAATTTGTTATAAAATTGATGGGAGGTGGCATGGGGGGTGGGGAGATGGGGACAATATCCTTTGCGCTGTCATCTGCTCCTTCACCACAAAGCTCAAAGAGCTTCATCACAGACCACATGGGCACCTGCAGGGGCAGAAGCGGCGGCTGTTTCCATGGGTTTCCCCCCCCCCCAATTCTCACTTTTTAGTCAATTAAATCTACCAGCTAACTGATTATAGCCAATAACTACTAAAAGCCAAGTAAAATGTCACTCTGGCAGATAAAGACATGCTCTTGGGGAACATGCAATCTAGAAAGGAACAAGACAGACAAACTGGAAACATTAGGGAACCATGCCTGTGACCAGCAACAGCGGGAGGCAGAAAATGGAGCTGGAATGAGGGGAAGAAAATGGAAGGATACCACAAAGTCAATGGTGAGATCCAGTCTTCTCATGCCTTGCTTCTCAAACTGTGATCGCAAAGGAGTCCCCTGGGAATCTTGTTAAAGCGCAACTCTGGTTCCCTAGGTCTGGTGGAACCAAAAATTCTGTTTCTTACAGTCAACTTTCAGGTGAAGCTGCTGGCCCTTACGTGACATGTTGAAAAGCAGGGAGGCTCAACTCTTTCTGGGAAATTTAGTGTTCCAAGGAAAACAAAAACTTTGTCAGGGCTGGAGTTGCTCAAGGAATACATGACAGTGACCCCAGGTTTACCCGTTTGTGAAGGCGAGGCTGGTGTGGCAAGGGAGATACTCACAGAGTGACTTCACGAGAAATATTATGTGCGTATAAAACTGATTTCAAACCACTGGATCTATACTCAGATATAAGTCAGCACTGGGGGTGCTGGAATCTTCAAACACATACTCACCAGTGAGGTTCTGTATCAGATCTCATAACATTAATAAACCAAACACTAAGGTGTCTCTCATGGACGTCCTTCCTGTTGCTTTGTCTAATTCCTGTCTTGTTTCCCTGTTAGAGGACTATAGTGGGTGCTTCATAATCCCAATTGTTCCCATTCCAGCCAGAAATACTGAGGTAGCCTTTCCACCCAGGACAGCATCTTTTTTTTTTTTTTTTAAGATTTTATTTATTTATTTGACAGAGAGAGAGAGAGACAGCAAGAGAAGGAACACAAGAGGGGGGGGTGTGTGAGAGGGAGAAGCAGGCTCCCCACTGAGCAGGGAGCCCGATGTGGGGCTTGACCCCAGAACCCTGGAATCATGACCTGAGCCAAAGGCAGATGCTTAATGGCTACGCCACCCAGGCGCTCCCAGGACAGCATCTTTTACAGTAAAATGTATTTGTTCTAAGAAGCTCTTATCTAAGAAGCCCTCTGTACCTCCTTCATCCTGACTGGCCACCTGTTTCAGAGTCTATTTAATTAAAACGAGTGTCACTCGTTTGTCACTCTCCCTATGTAAGTGAGAGGAATCATAAAGTCAGGAGTCACTGCCAATAAAGCCCTCACTCACCAGTCTCAGCTGAGCTGCAGACATAGAGCATTTTCAGTGCAAGTTGTTCCAACCCTTCATTTGGGATTAATTACTCTGCAGGAGCAGTCTGCCTAGTACAACAAAACAATTTTCATTCATCAGCTGTGAGTGTGAAATTAATGAAAGCCACAATCTCATCGGAATGCAACACTAAATTCTCATTTGTGCTATCAATACTGGAGGAAATGGTATACTTTTTTTTCCCTCCTCTCTACTCTGCTTTCAGCAATAAAATCAGATTAGACTTTCATAAATGCTAAGGATTATAGTTTTGGATACACACACACATACACACACAGAGAAGGAGAGAGAGAGAGAGAATACCAAATGTATTGTGAAAAGAGCAGCAGCCTCTGAAGACAATGTATAAAAGCAAATTACAAAAGCTATCAGTGTTCTCTTTAAGGAAGTAATCCTTAGCTTTATTTCCCCCCAAGCTTTCTTCTCTGACCCTAAAGCAACCACATGTATTAAGGTAAAAGATCATATGAAGAGAGAGCATGAATTTCTAGTCTTGAGGTTTTTGTCAGCATGTACATTAATTCATTGAAAATATTCATTTAAATTTTAATTACCCTGGAGACTGAAAGTGCCCTGGATAAGGAAGAGACCAAAAGACTGGATCTCAGAAGTTATAGTTAGCACTCAGGTGGCTTCCTGAGTCCAAATCACTGTACATATTCTCCCCACCAAAAGTAAGATCATCAAGGAGCAAAAATAAAATGACACATTCCATGCATCATTACTAGGAGGGAAAAGAATAGTATAAGCTTCAAATTAACTAAAAAAACCAAAAAATCCAAATTACAACAGAGCTCCCTCCACCATCATCATTAGATTTGTTCACTGAAAGGACAGGCAAGGAATGACAGACAAGCAGCTGTGAGCAAAGCTACTATCCAGAGTTTGGTTTCCTAATGCCATTCTGCCCCATAAGGTACCAAGGCTCTTTGAAGAAATGGGTGAATCCTGAGATGAGGAGAGAAGGTATAAAGTGAGCTTGGAATACCTTAAGCCAAAAATTCAGGAAGTGCTTAAAAGATTGATTGGGGCTGAGCACCTGGGTGGCTCAGTCATTAAGTGTCTGCCTTCGGCTCAGGTCATGATCCCAGTGTTCTGGTATTGAGTCTCACATTGGGCTCCTTGCTCAGTGGGAAGTCTGCTCCTCCCTCTCCCACTCCCCCTGCTGTGTTCCCTCTCTCACTGTCTCTCTCTCTGTCAAATAAACAAATAAAATCTTCAAAAAATTGATTAAGGCATCTCAGAAAGATAGCAGTGCCAGTTTAAGGAGTTCCTACTGGCCAAAACTGGAAGATTTAAAGCATTAAGATAAATAAGGAAAGTGATGGATTATAACCCAGTGAATAAGAATCCACAAGTCTGGGCGCCTGGGTGGCTCAGTGGGTTAAAGCCACTGCCTTCGGCTCAGGTCATGATCCCAGCGTCCTGGGATCGAGGCCCACATCGGGCTCTCTGCTCAGCAGGGAGCCTGCTTCCTCCTCTCTCCTCTCTGCCTGCCTCTCTGCCTACTTGTAATCTCTCTCTCTGTGTCNGAAAAAAAAAAAAAAAAATCTTTAAAAAAAAAAAAAAAGAATCCACAAGTCTACATACTAATAATAAATAGATGGATAAATAAATCTATATTAAAAAAAGGAGAACAAAATCTTTCTTACAGAAGAATACTAAACACCGTGGGGGGGGATCATCATTGTGCAAACTTAATTCTAAAAATTTATTTACTCAAAAATCATCAACGTGCACTTAATCTTGGGTGTAGAAGTTTAATGAGTAACAAGATAATCACACAGCCTCAAAGTATCTCCCAATAAATTATTTATTAACAGAACAGAGAGCCCAGAAATGGACCCTCAACTCTATGGTCAACTAATCTTCAACAAAGCAGGAAAGGATATCCAATGGAAAAAGACAGTCTCTTCAATAAATGGTGCTGGGAAAATTGGACAGCCACAGGCAGAAGAATGAAACTGGACCATTCTCTTATACCATATGCAAAGATAAACTCAAAATGGATGAAAGACCTCAATGTGAGACAGGAATCCATCAAAATCCTAGAGGAGAACATAGGCAGTAACCTCTTCAACAGCGGCCACAGCAACTTCTTTCAAGACACGTCTCTAAAGGCAAGGGAAATAAAAGCAAAAGTGAACTTTTGGGACTTCATCAAGATAAAAAGCTTCTGCATAGCAAAGGAAACAGTCAACAAAAGTAAGAGATAACCCACTGATTGGGAGAAGATATTTGCAAGTGACATTACAGAAGCCTGGAAAACATGGAGTAGGGAGATTCCTTGAGATATTAAAAATAGAACTACCCTACCACGCAGCAATTTCACTCCTAGGTATTTACCCCAAAGATACAGATGCAGTGAAAAGAAGGGGCACATGCACCCCAGTGTTCAAAGCAACAATGTCCACAATAGCCAAACTACGGAAAAAGCCCAGATGTCCTTCAGCAGAAGAACAGGTAAAGAAGATGTGGTTCATATATACCACGGAATATTATTCAGCCATCAGAAAGGACACATACATACCATTTGCATCAACATGGATGGAACTGGAGGAATTATGCTAAGTGAAATAAGCTAAGCAGAGAAAGACAATTATCATATGGTTTCACTCATATGTGGACTATAAGGAATAGTGCAGAGGACCACAGGGGAAAGGAAGGAAAACTGAGTGGGAAGAAATCAGAGAGAGGGAGAAAAACCATGAGAAACTCTGGACTCAGGGAAACAAATGAGGGTTACAGAGTAAAGGGCAGTGGGGGGGAGGCAGTAACCAGGTGATGGGTATTAACCAGGGCCCATTTTGTGATGAGAACTGGGTGTTATACACAACTAATGAATTGTTGAACACTACATCAAAAACTAATGATGTACTATATGTTGGCTAATTGAACATAATAAACAACGACAACAACAACAAAACAAAACAAAAAAACAAGGAATCTGAAAAAAAAATAAAATAAGAAAAATGACTATACAGTGGAGATACTAGACAATACCATAAAAAAGTAACCACAAGTAATATTATTCATAAGGAAAAAATGGAGATATGATACCCCCAGAACCACAAGTAATATTATTCATAAGGAAAAAATGGAGATATGATACCCCCATCACTTATATAATATCCCCAAAAATGTGTAACCTGCATCTCATCATGAGGAAACATCAGAGAAACCCAGATTGAGGGATGTTCTACTAAATAACTGTATTCTTTAAAATGTCAGTGGCATGAAAGACCAAAAAAACACTGACTGGCATCTCAAAATGATGAATTCTCATGTGTTACATATTGGATCATGACTATTTTTCAGCTTGTGGTTTTACCTGATGTTTATAATTTACTTTCTTTTCTCTTGATTAATGTGTCTCTGTATCTCAGGTAACCCATGATGTCTCCTAAATTCCAAAATCTTCTCATCTCTTGGTTTGTACCTTTTTTGTAAAAGTGCTTGTTTAATTTTTTTTTCCTGAAATGATATGAGGAAGGTAAATGCTCCTGAATCTTTGCACGTATGGAAACATTTTTGTTCTACACTTATACTTGATTAGTAGTTTGCCTGGAAGGGAAATTCAAATCTGTTCAAAATCATTTTTCCAAGAGATGCCCAGTCAAGATAGCATTGTAACTTTACATATAGATATGCCCCTACTCAATGGTCCCAGTAGTATGGGAGATTAAAATGAAAAAGAGTAGATTTGGGGGGGGGGAATCAAAACAAGATATTCACATCAAGGACCAGAAATAGAAACAAAGTGGTAGGTGGGAATGAAGTGACATAGTTCCCACAGCAATAGACTAAAGCCAAACTCATTACTTGAAATGGGGCTAGGCTAGGACCTAGCATCTCATGACAGGTACCTGGGGGAAAAAAATAACCTTATTAGCTGCCTAGAAATACAGCTTATACAAAATGTAGCAAGACAGAGCCCTGCCAACAGAACCTGAGCCAAGCTACCTCCTGGTTTTGTAACTGGATACAAAACATACCCCGTATCACCAGAGAACAAAAGTCTTAAGTAACCATTTAAGATATGGTTCTAGACTGAAGTGGTGGTGCCAAAAACTACCAGACTGGTCAGTGGAGAGAGAGAAAGAAATATCTTTCTATTTGAGGTGACCCTGCACACCCTAATTCCAAATGTGTAAAGAGAATGAACTGAACTCAAAGAAGTCCGTACAGGTGAAATGAAAATACCAATGGAATCTAAAGCAGATTTTCTATCAGACACTTCTCACATACCACTTCAGATCCTCACGGTGTCACATCTCACATATCCCATTCCCCACTGTGGTGACCAGCCTCGCATGGGTTCTGACCAGCTTCAAGCCGGTACAAGCCAACAGGGCTCATGGAAGGACTGTCCTGCATCTCTTACTCCTGCCCAGTGAGTGGACTTAGGTTGACTCAACACTAGATTGATTTGTTTTTTTTAAGCACAACTGATGATTTCAAATTTTGCCTTACTAAAGTCATAAGAACCATGTTTCATATCACTGGCATAAGTACTTAAATTTCCCAATTTCTCAATTATGTGCATTAGATAATAAAGGCAAAGTGCAGAATGTTGACATCACTACACAAATACTGCCACATCCGTACCAAACTATTGACGAATGTATCCAATTCCAAACCTGGCATTTGAAAATAGTTCAGAGCTGTCATTTGAATATGAAGTAAAGCACTTCCCATATGCATGAGTTACTTGTAGTTTATTTGCCATGAGCTTTGAGTTCCTCTTATTTTTTGTTTTGTTTGGTTTTTGTTGCTGTTTATGCAAAAAATTCAGCTTCACATATTTCTTTGAACATTTCCAAATACATTGAAAGCGAATTACAATGTGCCAATATAAAAATGAAGAATGAATTCTACCATGTATTTCCAGGCCCCTTTCAGTGCTGGGTTTTTATGATTCTGTGGCAAAAATATGATTTTAAACGAACATGCAACAGTTTGTTACGAACCCATGAAATGTTTTTCTGAGTGCGTGTCACATATTTATGCAAAATAATCTCCACAAATCCCTATGACCCCTGTTTAAATATTAGGTTTTTAGATATCTTTTATCCAAACAAGACACTTTGGAAAGTGAAAGGTTTCCTAAGAATTATACCAAGGCACTAGTTAGACCACAGGGGAAACTAAGACATACAGTCTCCTTATCTCTGTTTGCCCTCATTACTGGCTGGAGCTGGCTTTCTAGATCCTCACTAAGAATCTAAAACAGCTTTCCAGTCTTACCTCCCACCATTTCCACACACAAACTCTCTCTATTTGCTCCCAAACATATCTTATGTCTCTGCTGAGACTCACTTCCCCATTTTCTAAGGTAAGTATATCATATGTAATAAAGTGTTATATGCCAGGCACTGTTCTAATCTCTATAAACATATTGCTTATTTTAATCCTCACAATATCCACATAAATTAAGTATAATTATTAACTCAAATTTATAGATGAGGCAACTTCCTTGTCCTTCTATCCCCAGAAGATCTCGGAATCCTCTGATCACCTAGTAAATGTATTTTCTGCTAGTTATTTTCCTATTCACCCATACTATCTTATAGTACTTCATCTGTCAGTGTATTATCTTCTCCTCTTTTATTATTATTCATAATGTAATGTGGCTGTGTCTTACCTAATTCTTGAGAGTAGGAGTCTTATGATTATTATTACTGATTTATTGCTTGATTTTTTAATAATTTCATTGTTATTGTTTTGTTGATTTTATATATATCAAAGACATATTTGGATATCTAGTAAATGTCTTTCAAGATACACCCATGTTCAATTGTTTTGGAATGGCCTTAAATTAAATTAGCTTTTCTTTGTTTGGGAAAAGCAGTCCACTGCAAAATGTACTCAATTCATTTAGTCCACAAGTATTTATGGAACGCGTATTATGTAGCCAAGTACTATGCTAGGCACCCAGGATATGGAAATTTAAAATACAGTCCCTCACAGATCTCTGTGGTGGTCTGAGTAGTAAACAGATCTCTGTGTTAGAGTTATAGTATGTTGTAATGGGGCTTTAGTAGAGCTATAATACGGGTGTTTCAAAAGCTATAGAGGCATTTAACACTAACTCGGGGGAAGCATGGAAGCTTCCAGGAAAGAGGCACATCTGAGGTTAGTTTAAAAGACTGAGTTAACTAAGAGAGAAAAGTGGCAGCATTTCAAGAAGAGAAATAAGCATGTACCAAAAACAAATGGAAAAAAAAATCAGATTATATAAAACGGCAAAGTATGGTTAGAGAACCTGTATTGATACATACAGGCTTTAAGAAATACCGTGTCCAGAGATGAGACTGGAAGAGTAAAATGGAAAATCAAGGAAAGCTTTGTACGTCATGTGTATCAGCTGCCTCTTCGGTTCCACCTCCCAACCATGGCTTCAAGAAACAGTTCCACATGAGCTTTGTTTCATTTTGTTCTGAGAGATACTCCCTGTGAATCTGTGCCATACATCTTTTGCTTCAAGCTCTGGATTTTCTCCAGCTCCTCAGGGTGGGCACTGAAAGAAGAGCACTCAGCTCTTAGGCATATATAGCCTAGAAACGTGTGTGTGGTGAGTAGGTGATACAGATCTCTTGGGGAGATCCTCGCCATAAGGAAAGTACTCATTAAAAAAATGCTTCTCCCTGTTGGTGTGCATTCTGAAAGGCATTCTAGACACTCCTGAGAAGGTCCCAGCAGGATGTAGGATCAAAGGAACCCTAGTAGCTCATGGCAGTAATCAATGCACCTTTTTATTGGCTTTATCTCCTTTCCTCTTCCACATTCCTCCATCTCTCCCTCCTGCCCTGAGATCACTTCCACAGTGAATTACCTGCTTGCAAGTCCTTACTTCATAGTCTGCTTTTGAGAACTCAGGCTCATACAGCAGACTAGGAAGCTTGATTTTATATGTAAATGCTGCGAAGAACCATGGGTTTGTTTTCAGCTGGGGAGTAACATGATTAGCTTTTCAGTTGTACAAGGAAGAAATCCACAGGAGGCTGAGAAACGGAATGGGGGAGAGTTTCTTCATATCTATGGCAACATAAAGTTACTGAGAAAACCCTGGAAGTAAATGGATTTTTTTTAATGAGAAAATGACAATAATGGCCTTTAAAAATGGCTAACCAGATGGTACTTTCTGATTGCATTTTGCGGAAAAGAAATACGTGCAGGGACTAACTTTGGTTCTAGGATAAATTATTAAGTAGGTAGAGTTTGGGGGTTTGGGGCTCGCCTACTCTTCACCTTTTCTTGTTTTGACATGCTTTTCAGAAACTTTTTAGGAACAATGATGTGCTGGTAAACTACTTTCAGGGAGAGGAACAAAGCCCCAATTTCCAGTGTTAGCCAATTTCTGTTTTGGGAATACTCCCACCACAGCCAATTTCAAACTGCCAAGTGTTTCACAACTGACTCACTAACTGCCTGAATATTTAACAACCTTCTCTCCCCCACACCATTGCCACTTCCCCAGGAAAGCCGCTGGCTACTCTGAACCCAGGCAACCAGCACTCTAGTTTCCTCTCTTTCTCGAAATGCAAACTGCCTTTCACTGCTCCTCAATGCAATCTTTCCAGGAGAGATCCTAGTATCCTGAATTTTGTTTTTTGTTTTTAAAAATTTTATTTCTTTATTTATTTGACACAGAGAGAGAGATCACAAGTAGGCAGAGAGGCAGGCAGAGAGAGAGGGGGAAGCAGACTCCCTGCTGAGCAGAGAGCCCCATGTGGGGCTCAATCCCAGGACCTCAGGATCATAACCTGAGCCGAAGGCAGAGGCTTAACCCACTGAGCCATGCAGGGGCCCCAGTATCCTGAATTTTGAACCCTTCCCCACCCAACCCTTCTCCTCCCTCCTCTCTAGATAACATTGTTTTATGTTTACAGGGTGTGGTGGGTGCTAGGGTGTGTCTACACCCCTCCCCTTCACCGGGCTAGTACACTGTCCTCAGCTGCCGAGAGAGTGGTGGCTGCTAACTCTTCTCAGCTGCCTCTTCCTCTGAACAGAAGATAACTCCCTCAGATGAATGGGAGGCACTTTATCTGGGAGACTGCAGGAGGAAGGGCAGCCGACTATTGACATGACACAAGACCTCACAGTGATCTACCAGTACAATAACTCATCTTAATAAGACCCGATGAGCAAGAAGATCTGAATATAATAAGACACACTGCTCCAGAGTGTGGGTGATAAATCCCACAAAGATGCAAGAACTTGCAACTCCTGGTGAATTATTTAGGAGTCTGGTGGATTGAGGCATGTTGGAACCTCCTCTCCAAAGGAAAAGACAAATTATTTTGCTCCTTCTACCTCTAAGAAAGAAGTAAAGTGCGTGGTGGACCTCCACAGGTGTTAAAGGATACATCCATTTATCATGTGGCACAGAAGCTTGCTTGTTTGGGCCAGGGCGCACACAAAGACCAGCTGCAGGCTGAAACACAAGCAACCCTGAAGTGTGGTTCCTACAGCCCAGCAGATTCCATGTTCTTAGAGTATCTGTAGTGAAGAAGGGCATCCTGTCAGAATCTCTAGCCAGCCTCAACAACAAAGACACAGCACCATTCCCTAGGGTTCTGAATCAAGACCACAACCATGCCATACCGTGTACCATGCTGTCCAGAACCTACCACCGGATAGATCTTTAGAGTAGCACCTTCAAGGTACAAATGATGCATCAGCTTAGAGATGACACCCTGTGGGAAAGGGACATCCTTCTTTAGGATGCCACTTATACCTTAATCCAGGGGTTATTATATGGCACTATATTGCCAGTAGCTAGAATTCATGGGTCCAGGAACCAATGGGAAGATGTAGGGATGGTCCCATTCACCATTACTCCTAGGCACCCAACTGGGGAATTCCTACAACTTGAGGTATTATTAGTTTCATGTTCTTGGTCCTAGAAGGGAATACTTCCACCAAGTAGAGTCTCACTAAACTTAGAGCTACTGTTGACATCTAGTCACCTTAGGCTCACCATGACAGTGCTCTAGTTGGTATAAGAAGGAGTTATTGTACTGGCAGAAGGATTTGACCCTGGTTGTCTCAAAGAGATAGAACTGCTGCTACATATTAGGGCTAGACAAAAATATATCTGGCACGTAGGTGTCTCTCTTGGTACACACTTGGTTTTAAATGTAAATGGTCAAGTACATCAACCACTGCTTGACAAGGGCATAGTGATCAGAGGCTCAGACTCCAGAAGGACTTAAAATATGTGCCACCCAACCAATCAAACCACTTAGATCAGCAGAAGTGCTAGCTGGGTAGGAGGAGGGGGTCTAAAATGGATGATAAAAGAGGGAGAAAGTAAATACCAGTTATCAGTTCAAGACCGACCACAGTGCAGGGGCTATAACTTATCCCATTAACTCTCCCACTCACTGTGGTCAGTTTGTGCCTGGATGGAATACACTTAATGGAAGAAGCAAGTAAATCTGAACAATGCAAGAGGTGGACTATAGCAGAAAGTCCCAGTCTCCTTTCACAAGGCTGGTTGACCCATTCCCCCTGCAACCCCAGCATTGTGAGAATTAGCTGCCACTCACTCACAACTTCCCTTTTCTCTGGATAAATGTCTCAGCAGAATGGATGATGCCTTGACACACACATATAAAACACACATACACGGAAGCCAATGGCCAATGACAGACTGACACGGGCATACTAAATGCCAGCCCCTTCCTGCAAGGTGGGAACAAATCCATGGTACAGTTTGTATCCTGAGTATCCAGACTGCAGCTGGACTCCAGCCAAGATCTCTCCCTTGCTGAGTTTTCTTCCCCTGCCCTAACCTGCTTCCCTCACCCCTTTCTTCTGAGAGTACTCCCTCAGTAAATCACTTTTCACAAGAACCTAATCTCAGGTTCTGCTCCTAGGGACTTCAACCTAAGCCGAACAGATCGCTGGAGCAGGAAAATGGAGAAAATAATGGAAAGAATTTCAGGCAGCAGATCAAAATGAAGACCAAAATATGTGGGGACAAACATTTTTTCTTTGTCCTTTAAATCGTACTGAGATGTTGTCAGCTTCTATCATGCAAAATAAGTTAATATCCAGCTTGCAAATGTGCCGAGGATTAAAGAAACAGTATTGTTAGAAAGCTACCTAAGGTAATTTCTGTCGCAGGTAGACATTCAACAAAGGGTTGCTCTTATTACCAATACTAATAATATTCTTTGAAATAATTGTCTTAAAAAGCTTGTTATGACTAGCAGAATCGGGACAGTCAGAGCAGCCTTGCTGAAAGGCTTGCTGAGAGAGAGTCTGCCCTGCTCTGCATGCAGAGAGCTTT
Organism: Ailurus styani; assembly: GCA_002007465.1. NCBI lineage: Eukaryota > Metazoa > Chordata > Mammalia > Carnivora > Ailuridae > Ailurus > Ailurus styani. The sequence continues at coordinate 8,064,626 of LNAC01000005.1, read as the reverse complement.
TCTATCATTGTTCTCCTCAAATGTGAAATGAGTTCCACCTCACTGACTGCGGAGCCCCTGAGGTGATTGGCTTGGGAGGGGGGGCGGGAAGTGGGAGGGCGACAGCGAAAGAAGAAGCTGTGGGAATGATCACTGAGACTCTGTAACTCATTGTGTTCTGTATTTTATTTTGTTTTTGAGTCAATATAGGCAAGCAGAAGGGAAAAATAAAGCAATGTGCACTATTTGGGGGACGCTCCTTTATGTGTCCGATGGCTCAGCTCAAATCAGATGTGGCACGCACCTTTTTAAAATGACACAATTAGTGCCCTGCTATGATGATGGCAGATAACTAACAGACTTAGACTTACATGGCAGTTAGTTAGTAATAAATTGTTTACCACCCGTAATGTCATTTGAGGTCTGTGAAGTTCTAGTGTTAGAATAACAGAACCAGGTAAAAAGCTCTAAGCCTCAGAAAAGATGGATGGCAGCCAGAAATCAAAAGAAATGAATAGTGAAAAAATAAAAATAAAAAAATAAAATAAAATAAGAGAAAATGAATCTGGAAAGACAGGAAAAAACAAGGAGAGGCAGAATAAATGTTATGAAATATGATCACTATTGAAGTGCTTTTATAATTCAAGTAGCATGATCTAGTGTGCATAAAATAAAAATTAAATTTTATCAAAGTTCTTGAGTAATGCTGTGGCAGACACTGCTGCTTGTTTATCCAACAGTTTTTTCCAAACCCATGCTCCATGCTCCCTTCCGCCAGAGAGGCAATGCCACATATTCACATTCCCAGCCTCTTGGCATAACCAGCAGTGCCATGAGACCCTCTTCCAGCTAATGAAATGCAAGATAGTACTTCTAGGAACTTTCCAGAATTTTCTTTTTTCTTTCTGATAGAAGAGGCACACCTGCATAGAATGGTTTTTTGTTTTGGTTTTGTTGTCGTTGCTGTTGCTGTTGTTTGTTATGCTTCTTTTTCCGTTTTTGACTCTGGCTTGGCTTGAAGCTATGGCAGTCATCATGAATCCAAGAGGGAAGTTCACAAACAAGCTAAGGATGAGAAAGGAGAACAGGAGGAACTGGGTTCTTTACCATATTATCAAGCTACCAAACAAAGTGAGCACCACACCGGCCTTTTCTAGACTTCTTAATTGATACAATAAATGTCTGAGTATTTTAAGCCATGTCTAATAGTCTGCTCTGTGACTTAGAGCGGAGCACATCCCATATATTTACAAATAATTCCCTGATTGGTGTTGAAAGGCATAACAAGTCAATCCAGGCGATTATTAAAGAAGAGAAAGAGCCCACCTCTGCCCAGGAGAGGGAGGCGAGGCTTTTAGGATGACAGGTGTTGTACAGGAATGCTCAGACCCAAGGTGCATGGGTGGCTGGCTGAGCTCGCAGGTTTGGAGCCAAGAGCCAGGCTGGTAAACACAAGGCCAAGTAGTCACAGGAGGTTAAGACTACAGAATTCAAGACAAAGACCAAGCTAGGGGCCAAAGCCAAGAAAAAACTCTCAAACAGAGGAACTGGCCTCAGGAAAACAGGTTTGTGTGGCAGAGGGTAAGCCAAGTTTAAAGGCAGTGGCTGAGATTTCCCAAAGGAAAGGAGGTCAGCCAACAAAACTTGCAGTACCGTAATGTCTTTTAAGAGTGGCTCAGGGCTTCCCAAGCAGCCCTGGTTTTAAAAGATGTTATGTGAAGGGAACAAGATCTCTCTAAGTTTTACAGAATTCAGATGTCCCGTCTCTGTCCCCCAGTAAGCTCTGAGTACTTATAATATTTCACATTAACTATGAGTTTGTCGTCTCATAAGAAAGAATTTAGTTCTTCTGATGGCAGAAATCATGCTTTATTTGTCTTTGTGCCTCACTGGCTATCAGAGCACTTAGCAATGACTGATTCTATAGGGACAAATTACAGGCTGCTCTAAGATGGGCCACTTTGGTATGAACATTATTTTGAGTTAAAAGTAATCAAAATCCAGTAGATATGGAAAAGCTCTCTTCCTGGTCTTCAACTGCCTAAATTTAAATTGTAAAGGAGAGCCTGTACCAGGAAGAGAGCTACTAACAGACTCCCCTTTACCCGAGACTCTTATCTGTATAACAGGGCAACCTTTGTTTTTCGAAACACCTCCTTTCACCTTCCTGCTAATGGTCTTTCTCCCCTTTGTAACCTCAGACCCCACCTCTCTCCTTAGCTCCTGTAAACTTCATGTTGCCTCATTGTCCTTGGAATTTCCATGTCTGTGTACATTCCCTTACAGACACTATTAAATTTGATTTTCTCCTGTTAATCTGTCTCACGTCAATCTGATTCTCTAAGGCCAGCTAGAAGGACCTTATAGAGCAGAGGAAGGTCTTCCTCCCCAACAATTCACATTTTGTTTAGAAGATGGGTAATAGGGGTATCTGGGTGACTCAGTTGGTTAAGTATCAAACTCTTGATCTCAGCTCAAGTCCTGTGTTGGTCTCTACGCTGTGCTTGCTTAAAAAAAAAAAGAATATGGATACTAAAAATAATAATAGTACTTATTGAGCATTTACAATGTGCCAGGCATTGTGCAAAATAGTTTATACATAATAGTTCAGAGGAAATCATCACAATCATTATCCTGACTTCAGCAATGAGAAAACTAGGGCTTATAAAAGTTAAATAAATTTCCCCAGAAAACCTACCCAGGAAATAGCAGCCTCTGCATCTGAAATCAGGTCACCTCCCTCCAGAGAATAGTGTTCTGACCCCCTCATGGGAGGAAAGAGAACACAAAAATCATTTAAGATTGATTAAGATACTTAATCATTAAGTATTAAGATACTACTAAAGAATTGTAGTATTCGTCTCTTTTTTTTCTCACAAAGGAAAGTGGGGATTCTTAGAAACTTGGGGTTTTTTTTGCCCTTATGAAAGATCTGTTTTCAAGGGCCTTGACCTAAACAAGATGAAGTTGGGTACTTTCAGGAATTAGAGAAAGTAAAAGTTGGACATCCTGAGAAAGAACTTAAGTGAAGGACCACATGAGCTCCTACAGCATCAGTGCAGCTCCAAGAGTGGACTCCAGGAGTGGAGGTGAAGATGGATACACCGGAATCCATGATCAGGACCATCTCTAGGGTTTCTGGCCTCTCACAAACCTGAATATCCTGCAGATCACAATGGGTAGGGAAAGAAGCCCCCATGATGACTAGTATAGAACTTCCTGTCCACCCTGAGAAATAGGAGGCAAATTATTAGTCACTTTTAATCTGGTATGGAAAAATCAAGTCCAATGATGTTTCCAGCAGTGGTTGGTTGTGTCTCATGTTTACACCTCCAACATCTCAAAAATATGAAAAATACTTCTTGAGAAAGCCAACTTGTAACTGAGGCAGAAAGCACTGGCCATGGAGGAGGCTGAAGTAGGCACAAACTAAGAGGAATAATAAAAGAAAAAATATATCTATGTGAAAAGAAAAATCCCACAATCAGAGGAAGAGCCCTGACAGCTGGGATTAATTAAGAGACTCTAGGAGGCTGTGTCTCAAAGTTCCATGATTTAGTTTTTTGTATGATTAAAAAGAGAGGTGGTCACCTCAGGAAAGGATGGTTGGTTTATTCGTGTTATCCTTGTAAGAGATTTCCTAATACTTTCTTTTACTTGACAAATGGGCCTAACTTTATGTTGTCCTAGAACTATAGTTAAAAGCACGAGGTGCTCAGAGGCAAATTTTCAGCCTTCAGGCTCCTGCTGCTGAGTTTTAATTGCGAATGAAGTTCCATGATTCTAGAAGCCCAATACTATTTAGGATTGATCCAATTGACCCAAGATACAAAATTTGTGCCATGACTACAAATGACCTGCTTCCCAGAAATCACAGTTATTTTCCTGAGATTACAGGAAATAGGATCCATGACCCCTAGGAGACAAATGACTCCCTTCCTGAACCAAGTTTCTGGCACTGTATGGGTCCTGTGTAGAGATCATTGTTAAAGAACCCCATAAAGGGAAACCCCTGGAAACCTCTGAGGCTGACACAGTCTGTGGTACAACTACTTACACATCATTCATTTCTCCCCTTTTTCTGTGTTAGAAAGAGACCACTAGTTTAAATGTATTGCTTTCTAACACTTACTAAAGTACATTTGCTACTTTAGCAGGGATGCTTTATTTCCTTTAAGTCATTTCTTTTTACTCACTTAATATTTTTCCATGCTGATAATTTGCCATAACCAAAACTGTGTTCCAACGACTCTATAAAAAATGTGCTAAGGCACAGCTAGTTACAAGACCAGAGTCTAAAAGGATTAACATCTTGGACTAACATAATAAAATTAAATTTTGTTGAACATAGAGTCTTATATATAAACAAAGAAAAAAGCTAATGAATTTTATATTAAATAAAAACAGATGTTTTATGGGATTGAAAGATTTAACCTCATGAATCTTTTCACTGAGAAAAGATGTCTGAATGAGTCAACAAGCCAACATCACATCAGTGTGATGTAGCCACCAAAAAATTAATTTAGTCTTAAACTACACTCATGTAAGTAGATGAGATGCCCTTCTCCCTAGCCTGGTGTGATCAGTTTTGCTAGGTTCCATACCCATAGGAGGTGAGACTTGAATCCATGTCTTGCCAAAGACTCTGAATCTCTTACCCCTAGACTTCATAAGGTCTTGCAGAGATACCGATAGAGAAAATTCAGGCATGCAATGAGTGGTGGGGCACTAGTTGCTTAGTGGATAAGAGCCCAAGCTCTGGAGTCAAACTTTCCGATAATTCTATCATTCACCATCGTTTGACTTTGAGCAAGGTATTCAGTATCTGTGAACTTGTACCTGCTTCCTTCTGCTGTCTAACCAACCACCCCAAACAGAGTGCAGTATAACACTAAGCATTTATTGCTCACTCATGAGTCAAGCTGGCAATAGGCAGATCTGGGTTAAGCTAAGCAGCATTTGGCTTCAAACTGTTGGTTGGGTCCACATCTGTTCTTCATGTCTTTCTCTCCCTTTGGAACCAGCTAACCTCCTGCAGCATTCCCTTCTCCCGGTGATGGAAGGGGTGCAAGAGGGAAAACTCAACCATTGCACATGTCATACCTATGACCATCTAGTTGTCCAAAGGGAGTCATATGGCCAATACTTAAGTCAAGGGCTGAATCCCCACATGGCCATGGAAGAATTGTATTGATGTGTGACACACATTGGGAAAAAAAATTAACCTACCACAAAGCCATAGTTTTCTTATAGACAAAATAAGTTTACTGCACCTACCAGGTGTGGCAGACAGACTAACGACTGGTCAAAATCCTTCTGTCCTAATCTCCACAACCTGCAAATATAGTACCTCATATGGCAAAGAAGACTTTGCAGACATCATTGCACTAAGGATCTTGAGACAGGAAGATTATCCTGGATTATGCAGGTAGGTTCAGTATAATCACAAAGGTCTTTAGAAAGGAAAGAAGATGGCGAGTTAGAAAAGGAGACATAACAGAAGCAAAGGTTAGAGTGAGGCACGACCAGGACCCAAAGAATGTGGGCAGCCTCCGGGAGCTGGAAAAGGTAAGGAATGGATTCTCCCCTAAAGCCTCCAGGAGAAATACAGCCCTACAGAAAGTTTGATTTTAGTCCCATAAGGCTCACTCCAGACTTCTGACCTCCAGAACTATAAAGTAATAAATTTGTGTTGTTGTAAGCCACCAAGTTTGTGGCAATCTGTTTCAATGGGAATAGGACAGTAATATACTAGTAACTATCATTGTAATATACTAGTAATCATAGTAATATACTAGTGATTATCATTGTTCAGTCTCCCCTAAGTAGGGATACTGCAGGCTTTATTCTTTCTTATAACCACATAATTAATGTGGATGCCAAAGGTCTTGCTCTTTATTTCTGGGGACAGTCAGCAGTCCTGTGTCATTGAAAAGGGAAGTGTTCACTTGGAATAGTTTGGAAGGAGCTCAGCAGAATCTTGAAACATGAGAGGGCACCACTTCTGCCAGATGTTTCCCAAGCAGTGTGTTGACAGCTGTCAAAAGAAGGCGCTCATGAGTCAGTCATGAGAAGACACACAAAGCTGGCTCTATATCCAAGGTCACCTGTAGGTAAGCACAGCTGCTCTGCCAGCATGGGCTGCTCCTGGGACACTCATGAACAAGGCTCTCCCATAGCTTGTCCATGCTGACTCTGTTCTAAGCCATGAAGCCCACTCCCCCAATCTCTAGACCTGCCAATTTCCCCTGAAGTCACAGCTCATCCAACTCTTCTCCCTTCCTAAAATGACCCTCATTCAATCTCCACCAGATTGGAACTCTTTCTCCCTGTTTGATCTCCAGTGACTAGTTAGAACATAATTCCCCTGTGTCTTCTCTTCTGACAAAAACCATGTCTTGCAAATTGATAACCTGGCTTTCACTACTCTACTCATTTTGTGGACAAGTCAAGCTTTCAGAATTTTCATATAATAAAGATCTTTAATTCCATACACCTAGTTACTTAAAAGGTACAAAAAGGGGGCTACCTAATTCTTTCATGGGCTGTTAGAGGAGTTAATCAAGAAGACATGACTGCCAGTTGACAGCCAATCAGAGGCTCCTCACTTTGTCCCCAGTCCTTGGAATGTATGTTCTGCCCACCCTTCCCACAGTGGGAGCTGTTTCAAGGATGCAGCCTTGAGAGAGTACGGTGTCACTGAGGTCATCTGGATAGTATTTGTGACTGAAGCCAGCTAAGGTCTCTGTATAAACCTAAAATTCTGGCAGGTATAGAAATCTACTATGTTGTAACTGCTCAAGACAAGCTTCGTATGTAGGTTCCCTTACTTATTAAACCTGCCACCTACCAATCTGGAGTGGCCCGCCTCTTTCCCTGGTCAATTCCGGCCCTCCATGTATGGGGGCTGGTTTCAGATTTCACCAGGGAAGCTCCAGAGGTTGGGAACTAATGCTAACTTTGTTGTTTGGGAATCAATAAAATATAGAATACGACTACAATTTGTTCTATTAACTATGAGGGAGAGTTATTATGAACAAAATGTGCATCTATCTCTTTCTTCCTGTTCGAAGGCATAAATAATTTGTCAAAAATTAGGTAAGATAATGAATTATTGCAAAAATATTATTGAGCCACGAGATTCCAACTATTACTTGAATAGACTTGTGCACATGTAAAGCAACGTCCCTTAATGAAAATTCCTGCATGACATTTTAATATGTCTGTAGTTTCTAAAATTCCTTCCAGGCAAGAGTAATCGAGGAACTGACACATTTATATAGTGTGTCAACTTAGAGATTATTTAATGTTTATATTGCTTTTATACAAAATTCAAAGTACTGGGTTTGAGAGAAAATATCAGAAGCTCTGTAAGCATGAGTAGGGCCACCCAAAGGATATTTGTCTAGTCCTGCTATTATATTGCTTTTATAATGTTTAGCAACATCAGATGTTAATTTCCTAATTATGTGGTAACCATTAGCTGCCAGTAAGAGTTCATTTAGCAGTTTCCAGTCATCTTGGGAAATCTGTGGGTTTGCTCAGCATTGTTGTCCTAAAGTCAGAATTCAGGTAAATTAATGGATTAAGCTTCAAGCTTCCACAAATTAAAGTCATGATGATGCCATCTCCTGATGATACAAGTGGTCTGATGAATAGGGAAGAATGAGAATTATTCCAATAAGATATTCACTGAACCAATGAGGGAAAGTTGTAGTAAGATTCATGGAACTTGGATAAATGCTCATGGTCAGAGTCACTGTTACTGACTTCTGGAGCCTTGTAGGATCAAGGTAAGAGTCACTAATTATGCAGATTACCATTCAGTTTTTGGGCCTTGAGATGGAACTAAATTAGAAAGAAAGCAAGAGAAGTTGAAGAAAGGAATACAACAAAATGATGGTCTAATAAAAGAAAGACTAAATGGAGGAAAATATAAGCATTGGAGAAATGAAGAATGGGTCACAGAGGCTATGTTAGGCCAATAAAAAAAAAAAAAAAACCAGAGAAGGATAATTCTCTGGAAAAGGAGGAGAAAGTCAAGTTTTGTATCCGAATCCTTAGAGAAATCACTTTATACAACCATTCACGATACACCACTGAATAATTCATGAAGGCAGGAGTTGGATTTTATTCCTCACATTATCTAGCTTAGTGCTGTCTCCATAATAGATATGTAGCAAATGGTAATTAAAAGAATGATTGAATGAATACAGAAGATAACCTACAACAGAAAGAATTTAATGGAGTAAGCTACTAACACTTCACTATGCAAAATCTATTCCTATCTGTAGAGAACAAAAGGGAGTCTCTCACGTCAAGCAGAAGCCTGCGTCAAGCGATGACATAAGCAGGTGAGGTACTGCAGCTAGGAGATATTGCTTGGATTCAAGTCAGCTGACACCCCAGAAGTGATAAGAAGCAGAAACAGAGGAGGTCCACGGGACCCAAAACCTATTTAATCCCTTTAAAAAGGGAAGGATTTGGGCAGCAAACTGTCAGACTCTTCACACCTGACCTCTCTATGTCTGACCACTTTAAAAAGGCAACTGCTATGGAAGGTCTGCCTGATGGATCTCAGAACAGAACCAGGATCCTTCCCTGCTTGAACATCTGAAGCAGTGAGTGCCGAGAGCTGACCTCGGACCAGACTGAGGCCTTATCCCAACTGCACACCCACAGAATGACTTTGTGTTTGATTCGTGAACTTCCTGCCCCCTTCTGTTATCTGGTTTGTTACGGGTTTGTCTTCTCTCCTCCTCTGTGTGCTGTGTAAGGAACCAGGTTTAATCACATGGTGAAATGTCATTGACTTTGGAATCCTGAACCTGCTTTATAATTGTGATAGAACTTTGCTTTCTGATTGAATAAAGCTGACGTTGTGGAAAGACACACCTCATGTGCGTGCCTTCCTAGAGTGCTCCTGACACTATCCAATATGGGGACTCTCCAAACTCAGAAGAGGTAGATAGGAAGAAAATAATCATGGTGAAAGAGAATTTTGCTTAATTCATTAACTCAAATAAAGACCATTTATTGAGGTCCTCAACAGTATCAGTGTCAAATGCCGTGGCCAAGAGTAGCAAAGTGTTGTTCTGTGGAAGGTGGTCAGGTCACAGCACGCCAGCTGGTTTGAACGATTCCCTTGCTTCAGGCCAATGCACTCCTTGCCTGCTAACCACAGTTCATTGGTTGGAAGCAGAACTAACCTCCTTTGCTTGAGGTTTCATGACTCTTGAGGAATAAAGGACCAGACTTTCCCAGAAGCTAAGTTCTGACCCCATTAAAAACAGCTGCCACTAATGCCAGCCAGCCTGTTCAGGGCCATGTTGACGTATGATTAACTGTGTGAGCATCAGCTTCTCCTGCACGCAGCCCGCATCATTTCCCAAGCCTCCTGCTTTAAACGCACCCCCCACCCCCACCCCACTGCCTCACCTTAGCCTAGACTGGGAAGATGGTCTTGGAGACATTAGTCCATCATCTCCTCAAGCTGAGGCTTCCCGAATAAACCAAGCTGTCACTTGTCTGTCGAGTATTGATATTCAAGAGGTGAGCAGCCGAACTGTGTTTAGAACCAGTTCTCTGTCCAGTAACAACAGGACTTTCAGGCCTGTCAGTTGGCAACTCTTTAATTGTACATAAAAAAATAGATCGGTAGTACCAGCCCATTTTTAGTGGTTCTTTTCCTGCTTCTTAGAGAACAAGTCACCTAATTTCTTAATGTAGTTTCTTGCATCATTTGGAATTGTATTAAAAATCCTACAGTTTCTTGCTACTTCCTGATAGATAAAAGAGGCAATATTTTCCTTACTAAATGCTTATTTTGATAGAGCATTACATAGGAATTTTTCCTGAATAAATGTGATATTGAATCCTATAACAATGTTTCATATACAAAATAGTTCAAATTATTAATAATGATACTACTTCATAAAGTTGTTATGAGAAGAAAGTATGTCAGTGTGCGTAGGTAATAAGAACAGTGCATCTGTACTTAATCAGTACTTAGTATTACTGTTACTGTCTTCCAGTGTGATCCAGATAACCCACTGGGACCCAAGAGTCATCAAGATGACCACCTTGTTTTCACTGGAATATTACTCTATTGCCAAAGCTAGATGAAGTGAACCAGAGATGAATAATAATAAGTACAGCCAGGAATTTCTGCTAATCATGCATCCTAAAGTTACTGAACAACGCTGAGCAGGGGGCTTCCTTGAGCTAACCCATCACCCCCTTCCTTCCCATCTCAAAACAATTGAATCAAGTGATGTTAGAGAGATGATAAATTTTGCTGAATTTTAAGAATACAATTTTTAAAAAAATACAATTTAAAACTGAGTAGAAGCTATTTAACTCTGCAGAAAAACCTTCCCTAGATGAAGATTTGAATGTTCAATAAACAATAGATTTTAAAATCTGCTAACCAAATACTGAAGTTTCAAAAGACCAAATCATATCATAACATTGTTAACTATGATAACTATATTATGATATGATTTAGTCTTATCAATCTTCATATTTGTAATTATGACGTTTCAAAAGGTAAGGTCGAGTGTTCTTGTATATAGCATTGTACTTTTGTAAACTAACAAAGCCTACACAGTGAAGGGCAGAATTCTCATGTTATTAGATTTGGGCCAGACACTTGATTTCTCTGACACTCAGTTATCTACAAACAGGCATTATAATAGTCATTTTCCTGCTTATTACACACAATCTCCAGTACAATCAAGTAAAATAATGTACATGAAAACCTTTGTAGAATGCAAATTGTTCTGCAAATGTATGATTATTTTTATTTTCCTTATCCTGAAATGTTAAAATTCTCATAAATATAAGCACATTAATCACAGATGTTCATGTAAATACAAAGATGAAAGTTATATGTTTGAGTTTTTAGAAAGGAGACAGCAAATTACAGTGCGTGGTATAAATATTTTCCTTTTTTGCCTCTATTTTTCTCTAATATAATCATTTAAATTTGTAAAAAGAGGGAAAGAAAATTATAGAAATTACAGAGAAAGATTATAACTGAGTATACAACAGACTATACAAGTTTGAAGATAGGGTCAAGACAAGATTACTGATTCTTAATTACTGTCTGAAATGTAATCCCAGAAGAAAATGTTAGAAAAAACAAATGACTTTAATTATCTGCATCACTGACTCACTCCAAGAAACTCTGGAAATATGTTGCTACTAAGATCAAGGTGTATCTCAAATCTAATCATGCTCTGAGTGGATGAGAGCTATGAGCTATATAGTGGCTTTGTAATTTGTCTTCTATGAAGTAACTAATTTTAATAAAAAACATTTTTTTCTAAAATTTTCCAGTTATGAGGAGTAAAATCATTTATCTAGGTAGGATTATCCTTACAGCAGAATATCTTAAAAAGAACTAAAACAGAACACCTACATCAGAATGTACTGGAAATTTCAGGAACCATTTCTAAACCAATTAATTGATAAATTAGGATACCAGTAGGAAACAAGTCTTTATCTTTGGCTCAGTAAAGACTTCCCTGGTAATCTAATATGATCAGAAGAACAAATAACAAATAAAGGACATTAAGGAATATTTTTATTAACTCTAGTGAATTGGATGATTTCCCCTTTTACACGCTAGGTCAGTGCTTCTCAAACTTTAGTGTATGCACAAAGGACCTAAACAGCAGCTAATAAATGCATATTTCCAGGCCACAACTAGAGTCCACGTTTTCAGATTTCCAAACCGGCCTCTCTTGAGCATTATATTCTTGTTGTTTCTGGGAGAAATGGAAAACCCAAGCACCTGTACCTGAAGAGCCATAATCTAGACCCAGTGGAGGCCTTGAGTGATTCACAAATGAAACAATGAACCACACCCTCTGCAAGGCCCACCTAAGCATCCAAGTGACTTTTCTCTTTTTACCTCCTGGTCCGTTCCTACTCACAGAAACTTTTGCACATCCTCAATCACCCAGAATTCTATAGGGTAAACTAATTAACAAGTGAGATGGGAATTTGTTCTACTATCCCTTTTATAGATAACTTTCTAAATAAATACTGCTAAGAGGGATGCCTGGGTGGCTCAGTTGGTTAAGCATCTGCCTTTGGCTCAGATCATGATTCCAGAGTCCCTGGGATCGAGTTCCACATAGAGTTCCTTGGTTGGCAGGGAGCCTGCTTCTTCCTGTTTGCCACTCCCCCTGCTTGTATGTGTGCGCGTGCGTGCTCTCTCTCTCTCTCTCTCTCTCTCTGTCTTCCTGACAACCACATAAATAAAATACTGTTAAAAAGTACTGCTAAAGAAGTATAAATGTTTGAGGCAGATAATTTTAAAGACTACTCTCTGCATAGTTGAAATTTGAGCAAGGTATATGCCAATATTCTATGAGACAGGAATAACAGAATGGGAAACTAACAGAAAAGGAGCTAAGTGATTTACAGATTCTTTGGAAGCTTTTATTTAAATTTACGGTTTTCTCATGTTTCAAACTGAGTGCTTTAACATTTTATAACTTAAAAGAGGAAGAAGGACCTGTTTTTTCAATCATAGTTCCTTGCTTCAGTAAGATTGTACATTGAAACCTTAATCAAATATCTAAGATACCACTCCTCATTTTTTCCTCCCTGAGAAAAATTGCTAGATTACAGTTACATTCAGTTAAGCTTGCTGCTTATTTTCTAAGGGATATAGAAAATAAACAGAGATCCGGGGAAGAGTCATATGTGGTCCCATAACCACAGGAGTAACTGAACGGTAAAAAACTAAAAACTAAAAACTTCTGTTTTTAGTCCCTGGGGCTTCGCTGCTACTGCATTGCAGGAAACCTACTCATCACCGTAAGGCACATGCCTAAGACATTTGTCACTCCTTATGACATACCTATCCTTTAGCAAGCAGCAAGCATCCACGTTAGTTCTCTACACAGTGCTGTGTAGGTATATTGTACCACTCCAAGGGGTGCTGTTTACACAATGATGTGAATGGAGCCCCCTAAAACAGTGCATCTGGCAGCCCCCATCCAAGATAGGAGCTCCATTAACTTATGTTTTGTCCTGGAGAAATCAGAGAACATTCCATGACAACATGTTGATGATGATGATGATGACATCATGATGTCATGATGATGATGACAATATATGATGATGACGATGAAACTAATGACGATGGTCAAACTTGTGAATACCTACGATACGCCTTTGCCCACATTATAAAGAAAGAAGGACTAGCTAGAAAAAAATAATTAAATATCAGACGTTGAGGGGCCTCTGCTAGTAACCACTACTGTTCTCTTAAAGCAAAGGGTAAATGGAATTGGGATAAATTATTAGAAAATGACAGTTGTATTGGATTTTTTTTTCTCAAGAAAAAGGGTGATGGAATTATGCATAGAAAAATATGCAAGTAGGGGCACCTGGGTGGCTCAGTCAGTTAAGCGTCTGCCTTCTGCTCAGGTCATGATCTTGGAGTCCTGGGACGGCACCCCATGTCGGGCTCCCTGCTAGTGGGGAGTCTGCTTTTCCCTCTCTCTCTCCCTCCCTTTGCCTCTCCCCCTGCTCGTGTTTGCTCTCTCTCTCTCCCTCAAATAAACAAAATCTTTAAAAAAAGAAAAATATACAAGTAAACTATTATAAACTAATCTAGTACTAACATTTGATTTTGGACTTTCCTTTATCTCCTATGGTGGATTTCTAGCTCTGCTAGGACAAAGCCATAGGGAGGAAAAGTTTTTTTCTTGTAGGATTTGAAAACTTAAGGTATTTACTCATAAATAGTAGTCTTTTTGGGGAGATTTGAACAAATTCAGATCAAAGTATTAAAATTGGTGCAGCAGTTTTGTAAAACCCTCCAGATCATAAAGCAATTCAAGTAATGATTGAACTAAAAGCTAAATTAATCAAAATAAATGCAAACATTTTTTAAACTTTATTATTATAGATTCTTGGCCTACACTTTGGCAATAATAATTTCTGCAGTGGGTGAAACACAGGCACTACCAAGATGATCTCAACCTAACAGTCACATCTCTAGAAATTTATACAAGATTTTTTCTGATCTAGTCAAATATAGTCATCAGTTCCCCACCTCTACCCTTAATCAGTGAAATCTTTCATGGGTAAATTCTATATATGAAAAGAATCTTTGATCTTAACTGTTTTTACCCTTTAATTTCTTTTTTTAAAATCCTGGTGTTGTGATCTTTCCAAACACTTCCTTCGCAATGAAAAATAATCAAGTACCTTTGGTTAAAATCCTTTCTCCCTACCACTACCGCATCCTTATATAATGCAGAGGCACTGAATAATTCATCAAGGAGATTTTATTTAAATATTGAGATCATATAAAATGGTATTACAATGAAAAATATTGGTTTGCTACCTTAATGATAGTGATTATGAATTCTATCCCTGAAATAATGATGCCTGTTTTCAACCGAAAATCATTTTACCAATGCTTCCGGGCAATTTCAAAAATTTGTCTAAACATTAGATCATTGCCAAAGGCCCCAGGACCTGAATAATACATTCCTACTTTACTGTGCAGAATCTAACACATTTTAAAGGCTAATGTTTTTACTATAAAATCTGGATTTCACTCTATGTATTTATAGAGGAATAACTTCTTCAAGCGCCACGCTAGCGTTCTTGTGGGCAAATGAATGAGGAAATGCACCTCAGATAAAACCTGCAACCTCCAGAGCAGTGGGAGAAAGTCCAAGTTTCTCTTTACAACTTCATGCCATTCCAACTTAACCCAGAGCTGCTGAATGCCGCACTCCATCTTCTCTGGTTTAAAATCTACATAAGAGGGCGCCTGGGTGGCTCAGCGGGTTAAAGCCTCTGCCTTCGGCTCAGGTCATGATCTCAGGGTCCTGGGATCGAGGCCCACATCGGGCTCCCTGCTCAGCGGGGAGCCTGCTTCCTCCTCTCTCTGCCTGCTTCTCTTCCTACTTGTAATCTCTCTCTCTGTGTCAAATAAATAAATAAAATCTTTAAAAAAAAAAAAAATAAAATCTACACAAGAGATGATAAATGCTGATCTGGTATCTCGAGAATGATAAACTAGAAATTAACTTCCAAATTGTGCTCAGATGTTTTGAACACTATAGTCTGTCTTTTTTTTTTTTCTTGGCTAAGAAACAGAGGCATTGTTTCAGTCATTGCACACTGGAAGAAAAGACCACTCAAATGTTAGAAATTTGGCTTTGAGAATCCATCTAATTTGCTAAGCATAATGACCCTATTTTTAACTGATGGCTATTGAGACAATATCTTAGATGGGGGAGTGACTCATGAAGTATGTAGGAGTCAGGAATAAGAGAGGCTTGCTTTCAACTGGAGGGCAGAGAGCTATTGAGAGGGTGAGTTAGGAACAAAGCCCAGAGGGAGCAAAGTGCATTGACTTACCTCCAGTACTTTGGCCAAATTGTTAAATAGAGCTTGGCCGGCACTCACTTTGTATTTGACGCCTCTGACTGTGCCATTTTTGCTTAAAATGTTGACTCTTCTTGTACCAAAACCCTTCTCACTGGCAGCCCTTGCTAGCACCAGCAAATTATCCTGGTCATTCTCATACTCATCACCTTCCAATCCTATGTGGCCATTTTGCTGTCCATCAGACTCCCTCAGTCCATCTATCCCACAGATGCTGGCACACTCAGAATCCAGAGAGCCTGAAGGCTGCCCATCTTCATACACCTCCTTCAGAACCCGCCCGCTGTGAGATGACGCGATCCGAAACCGGACTTTCCGTGGCCTGTCATTTTCTGGCTTTATGTCCCTTTTTAGCATGATCACTTCCACCCACATAAACAGTTCACATAATTCTGGATCCCTTGTTATTGCAAGAGTCCATTTGCCACATAGCAATATCAGAGCTTCCTTCTCCCGACAGCAGCACCCATGTGAAACTAACATCGAAAGGAAAGAAGATTCCTAAGACTTACAGCGCATCTCTGCTATTAATAATGAATGTCTCTGTGTGTGCTATGGTTACCTTTAAACTAAAACCTGAAAATGATCCCAGTCTTTAAATATTAAATAGCCATCGTGGACTCTTTAACAGGACAAGTGCAAGAAAGTGGCATGCAATGAAACAAAAAATAAGTATGGGGTAAAGAAATGAGAGTCTTCAACTTTGAAGTCAACGAGCCAATAATGAGTGTTGAAAAGGATGTTAGGAGAAAAGTATCTCTACAATTCACTGTCAAGGGTGGAGACCAGAGATAAAATGTGGAATCTAATGTGTAGGATGGGACAAGTCATAGTCTTCCCCTGTTAGCATTTATATCTTGTCTTCCCGTTAGCATGGGATCATTAAAAAAGGCAGTGGACTACATGCCAACATAGAGCTTTTAATACTAGTTCTTTAATCATCTATTAGACTTCATCTGTATTGTATAAGATGCATTTTCAATCTACATCTTCATGCACGAGTGCTTTTGCTAAAGAATAACTCTTCAATAAACTCTTTAAATAAAAAGAGAGAATATTTGCCTTGTTACTTTCCCACTTCAGCTAGCAGCAAACACTCTCTTGGACAGAGAGAAAGGTTTTGGAAGGAAACTTAATGGAACAATGAGGGAAGAATGGAAAATCCTCCAAGCCAGCCAGATCGGGCAAAGCCGTCCATGTGATCTGTATTAATAAATATTATATCCAAATCACCCATGCATAGAGACGGGACCTCCTAACACTGTGCTCCGTGGTTTTGCTGACACTTTGATGAGTGACTGAACAGTCTCTTAAGATACAAGACCATATTAAAATGTACACTACGGTGAGTGCCCCAACCTGTCTGCACCTCCAGAGGGAGGACGCACAGCTGGCCCTCATACTGCACTTCAAAGTTTTTTAATGTTTATATTTTTATCTGACATACACTTAATTTACATTTATTTTAGAAAAATCAGACAATAATACAGTGTTGAAAATAAAAGTCACACCAAAAAAAAAAAAGTCATGAATAACCTCAACAGAGATGCTAATAATTTTGTGGAATATCGTCCAGTGGGTATGAAGATGAGATGCTCTCATGGTCACAAAACCACATTGCTCAGTCTCTTGCAATTTAAGGGGAGAAGGAACAAGTGCCTAGCTTTTGCTGATGGAAAGCGAGCAGAAGTAATGCATCATTTGTGGACCGAGGCAGTTAAGAGAGAGAGTCTCCTGTCCATGCCCTCTCTCTTCCTCCCCCATCTGCTAGCTGGATGACCCCAGCAGTCTTGAACCCATTTACTGAGCTTGTCAGAGTCGCAAATTCACACCCTGCATTGAACTATGTTATAAGCGAAAAATAAGCATTTACTGTGTTAAGCAATAGCGGTTGAAATTTAAGGGGTTGTCTGTCAGTGCTCTCATATATAAAATCATACCATATTTAAGATCTTGCTTTTTCATTTACCATTATATAGTAAGTCATTTCCTATATCTTTATTTCAAAAAACATGAATTTAATGTGTGTATTAAAAGTCCTTCCAGTAGTTGTACCATATTTTCTTTCTCTTCCTGGATTGCTAGATGCTTAAATTATTTAAAATATTTAGTAAAATAACACTGAACTGAATGTTCTTGTTCAAAAATCAGTGTAGATACATCTAAGCAGTTCTTTATTGTCAATTCCCTTGGGTAAAATTGATGAGGTAAGAATTTTTTTTAATATCAAGCTTTTGACATAAATTTCCAATTATAGATAAGAAAAGTTGTATATCATGTGTATATCAGCTATCTCTAAGTGACAATATTAAGAGGATTTAACTTGACAAAGTAAAAGAGTGTATGGTCAAAGTACCTAACAAGAGAATGTAAGTGAGGAAATACTTATTGGAGAAGAAAAGAAAAAATAATTCATTTTTATACCCAAATGTCCCGATCTTTAAAATACACCAAATCGAGTGAGGAGGGCATGAATATTAACCTAATCAAGAAAAAAAATCAAAGTTCTGTGATTGTCCCAATTATTTTTTGCCCTATACTTCTTATGTAATCTGCCCCAGTTCCCTTTTTCTAGATGTTTGGGTTGGACAGAGTGTTATAGCATGAGCAGAATTTTGAAGTCAAAAAGCCTAGGTTCAAATTCCAGCATGTCTCAGTGAGAATGCTCTTTTCATCACCCAAATCTTCAATTTTCCCATTAGTAGAATGAAGGTAACAATATCTGTCTAGTGAGTTGTGCTTACAAAGTATCTGGAATATTTTGCTCAATGTGTTTGTGATGATGTGTATATATACTATGTGTCCTCTGGATGGAAACAATTAATTTAACCTGAAAAAGGCAAGACAAGGACTACACAAGATTCCAGTCAATAAATATACTTGAAGGATAGAAAAAATTCAATAGAATGATTAAAAAAAATGATTTGTGATATTTTAAATGTATATGTTAAAAATATATAGTGTGTGTATATGTACCTACACACATGCATATGTATACATACCTAATATTTATATTCCTATATACTAACTTAAAATAATGAGACTAGTTAAAGGTCATCTCTCTTTCAAGGATGAACTGAAAGTCCAGTAAACTGGAAACCAGTCTGCCACAAGTATAAGGAAGTATCTGCTGGTATGAGAACACATTTTGATAATTCTAATTCACATACTCATCTTAGGCTGATATAAAAATTAAGCTGGTCTTTTCAGCAGATAACTTTGCAATTATTCTTTCATTCGGGCAATTGAGTATTCCACAAGTATCTACTGAATGCCACCCAAGGATAAGACACTGCTAGACACTATGGTAAATATGAAGATATGTAAAATTATGCCCATGCCTTCCACTGGTAATGATGCTTAAACAAAATAGCTAGATTTCAATCCAGAGTATTTATTATTATTATTATTATTTGCCCCAGGGGTACAGGTCTGTGAATCATCAGGCTTACACCTTTCACAGCATTCACCATAGCACAATGTTCATAACCCAGCCACCCTGTCCCTACCCTCCCACCCCCCAGTAACCCTCAGTTTGTTTCATGAAATTAAGAGTCTCTTATGGTTTGTCTCCTTCCCGATCCCATCTTGTTTCATTTTTTTCCCCTCCATACCCCTCACAATCCCCCGCCCTGCCCCTCAAATTCCTCATATCAGAGAGATCATATGATAATTGTCTTTTTCTGATTGACTTATTTCGCTTAGCATAATACCCTCTAGTTCCATCCACATCGTTGCAAATGGCAAGATTTCATTTATTCTAATGGCTGCATAGTATTCCATTGTATATATATACCACAGCTTCTTTACCCATTCATCTGTTGATGGACATCTAGGTTCTTTCCATAGTTTGGCTATTGTGGACATTGCTGCTATAAACACAAGGGTGCAGATGCCCCTTTGGATCACTACCTTTGTATCTTTAGGGTAAATACCCAGTAGTGCTATTGCTGGGTTGTAGGGCAGCTCTATTTTCAACTTTTTGAGGAACCTTTATACTCTTTTCCAGAGTGGCTGCACCAGCTTGCATTCCCACCAACAGTGAAGGAGGGTTCCCCTTTCTCTGCATCCTCGCCAACATCTGCCGTTTCCTGACTTGTTAATTTTAGCCATTCCAATGCAGTGTATTTTAAACTAATATTTAATCCTATTTCTGTGAAATAACCAAATCAATAGTCCTCTCCAATAGAAGACATCAACACCATTCTCAACACTTTCCACTCTCATTACGCTCACAATTTGCTCCCAACTGCATGATGTTAACATAGCAACTTCTAACTACTCCATTTGCCACCTTTTCCTAGTATCAGTTTATTATTCGCTACATTTTACTCACTCTGCCAGGTTAGCAGCCTCCCTTCAGAAAGAAGTTTCTTCTTCTCTTCCTTCAGATGTACTCTTTCAATCATTTCTTCATTTAACAACATTTACTATATTTATCAGGCACCAAAAAATACCAGAGAGTTGATGGATCTATACAGGTGAACCCAACAGGTATGTTCCCTGCCTTTAGAAGTAGATAACATACAATAAACAAATAAAGGTATAATAGAAATTATAACAAGCATTACTAAGAAAAAGAGGTGGCTATAACAAGGAATGAAAAAAGAAGGGAGTCTACTTTAGACTAAATAGTCTCAGCCAGCCTCTCTGAAGAAGAGACATTAAACAAGAGTCTACCAAAACTGGAAGAGATTGATCCTGTAAAGGTTTGAAGTGGGCAGGAGCAGTTGGAGATAGTTCCTCAGCTGTGGTGACACATGTGAAGGCCCTGAGGCTGAAAATCAGCAGGTTTGTTCAAAGAATTAAATAAAGGCAGAGTGGCTGAAGACAACTATGACTCCTACACTATAAAGCCCTTCAAAAAAGGGCCAACTAACTAACTGACTAACCTAACTAATAAGACCTCTCCTTCTTAACCCAATTCCTTAATTTAAGCAACTCCCACAAAACATGAAACAAAACTTGTAAACCATATTACCAATATAGAAATATTTCAAATACTCATAAATTTAACACCAATGGGCATCTGTTTGTTTAAAATAGTAAATTATAAATTCTAGAGGCTAAATAGAGGGCAGAATGTTGCATTAGCCAAACTAGAACTATTTTGGAAAATACTATTAATGATCAATTCAAAGAAAAAAAGAATTCTTCGCTCAATTCCCAGAAGAAATGATAACCCAGCAGCTAGACCTAGGCCTGGGTATTTCTTGCTGGTGTCGGTTTTTTAATCAGAATATCTAATTATTTCCTTATTTGTAGAGAAAACAGGACATCGACATTTAATTATTCTTTTACTCATCCCATCTCCAAATACTGCCCCACATACTATTCTGTGTCTGATTACCATTGCATGATGAGAAGTAATTTTAACCATGTTCCTGGCTTTTGGAGCATAATTTTTAAAAATCCCTTGGATCATAGTAAATATATACAACATGTCTCTATTTGCTGCTATTTTTTATAACTATCACATTCACTATTTTGCTTTTTGGTATTGAAAACAGTAAAACTTGGTCATTGAAAGTGAAGTGGAAACTCTACCCATCATTAACAAAGTAATTGTCTTTTCTTCAGCAACACTTGTCAACCAAGAAGCAATAAGCCATGACTCACTCCCCAAGCGCTGTTCTGAGAACTCCTGTTTGGATGGAGAGAACCTATTGATTTTTATTTTCTATGCTGGTGACTATAGGGGAAAAGAGATTCACTAACCATCATTGAAATGGGGAAAATAAACTGTCCCTGAATCTTTTCAGCATAATAGAATATTGAACCCTTCTTAATGAACATGACTTTCCCAATCAAAATTCACAGTTCAGTTATTAATTTGAAGTGGAGAGAACTTCTAGTCAGAAAAGAAACTAAGTGCACTAAAGAAAGTATTCTTTAAAAATAGGACTATTTTCTTATTATGCAACAAGAGAGATGGAGGATTTCTCAGTTTATACATTAGTTATGAATGGGGCCTATGGGCCCATGCGATGTTAGGTTTGAATCTAGGATCAGCCAACTTCTGAATGACCTTAAGCCTCAGTTTCCTTATCTGTCAAATAGTAGTTCCTACTGCATAGAATGTTTGGAAAAATTAAGTAGAACGATGTATATGAAGTTCTTAGCAAGCTGCTCAACAAATGATAGCCATAAATTCTTGTCAGTTACTTAGACTAGCTAAGTAGACAGTACATACTGTTTGGAGGACAGTGAGAAGAATGGAGCCAGAAGAGCATAATTAACTGACAGGGGGTCAAGGCAATCCCATTCTGTTTTTGGTCTGATTCCAGGGCTTCAAGGCTCAACCAGTCTGTCCTCAGTAAGGTCCTAGAGAAGGGCTCCAGTTTCCAAAGCCTTGTTCACTCTTTACATCTCTGGACTGAGAGTTTACCATATATTAAGTGCTATACTGGGGGCAGGAGGCTTCGGCTGGCTTACATTCTGTCCCTATGGACCCTGAGTAGGCATGGCTGCCTCAAACTCCCGGGCTGCTCAGCTCTGGACTTAACACGCATCCCAGGATTTCCACTGGATAATTACATAAACTCTCTAAAATTAACACAACCACAGATGAAGGAAGAGCAATAAAGAGTCCCCAGAGAAACTACTTCTCACAATGGACTTTTATAGTTCAATTTTCATCTTTGATTCACCTCTATATCTTGTAGAGTGTTTTGCAAATAAACAGGGCTCAGAGAAATATTTGCTGAATTGAAATTAGCTAAGTTAGATTTTAATGTCAGAACAAACTGACCTCACATTTTAGGAGAGAGGTAAATAGCAACTGATATGATTATCTCCATCTCGTTCTGTCCTGTTTCCAGTCCATATGTGAGGTGGGAAATAATGGCTATTCACTTTTCAGGCAAAATATCTGAGTCATTTAATGCTATTGGTGTCATTAAAGGCACCTTCTATACTACACTACAAATTACTGGATGATAGAGAGTAAATAGTGTATTCTGCCTATAGAACCCAAGTCCCAGAAAAATACTAAAGAATGATAAATCAGGTTTACCTGTTTAGGTGTTAAAAACTTGACTTGGCTGCCCCAACTTATAAAGACCAAGCGATCCAGTCCACTTAGCACCAAGGAGCTTTATATAAGCTCAACCTTCATTCTCAAGCATGAAACAAGGACTTTGCTCTTTCCTTTTGAATAAGGAGTTTCTTGTGTATTGTGTGACTAAGATCCTTCAAACTGGGAGAAAAAAAAATCACTTACATTCTTCTTCAATCAGACTGTTACTATGGAGAATACCTATAAATATGTCTTACGGTAAAAAGATTTTTAAACTAACTGCATTATATTATTACTCCAAGATACTGGTGTATGGATTCAGTGTTCTTAATTCTTAATAGAGATAATCAATGAATTAAATTATGCATACATTTATCCTACACACAGGAAGTTTACTTCTCTTCTGCTTGGAACCATCCAAAGGAAATCCAGCTGCTTTCAGATGGAGAAAAGGTTGGACATAATGAATGAACATGGCACTCAAGAATAGAGTAGTCAGAAAGGATGAATATCCAACTTTTGCATCAACATGGATGGAACTGGAAGAGATTATGCTGAGTGAAATAAGCAGAGGAAGTCAATTATCATGTGGCTTCACTTACTTGTGGAACATAAAGAATAACATGGAGGACATTGGGAGAAGGAAAAGAAAAGTGAAGGGGGGAAAATCGGAGGGGGAGATGAACCATGAGAGACTGTGGACTCTGAGAAACAAACTGAGGGTTATGGAGGGAGTGGGGGAGAGGGGATGGGTGAGCCTGGTGGTGGGTATTAAGGAGGGCACGTATTGCATGGAGCACTGGGTGTGGTGCATAAACAATAAATCTTGGAACACTACATCAAAAACTAATGTTATGTACTGTATGGTGACTAAAAAAACACTATTAAAAACAAAAGAGAGTAATGAATAAAGCATTAAAAATGCTGCATCAGATCCAGAGGTACTTGAGGCATCCTACTAAGTAACATAAAGACGGAAGTTCATCCTTGAGATTTTTCCAGAATCAGGATAGAAAAAGAGAACAGGGAAATTGGGTCACAGTCTTAGAAACATCAGCCTAGAAAACTAAAAGCAGCTTTCCAAACCAGCAGTGGATTTCAACAGGACGTCAGTGCTGAATGTGGTAGCGTAAGGATGTAAATCCCTAGAGCGGCAATTTATTTTTCTATGAGAATATGCTTGCAGAATGTGTAAAAGATTCTTACAAATTTTCAAATGTATTGAGGTAAAATAGCAATGCTCTCAGAAACTACCCTGCTGATAAATTTTTCTTAGTCATTATTTTTTAAATTGCTGAAAAGAAATAAAATGTCAAAAGAAACATGCAAAGCTGACTGGAAAATATATATTAAAGAAAACCTCATCCTGAGACACACTTCCTGTCTTATTCTTGTGGCTGATTTTTTTAAAATCACTGGAAATTTGACATGTGTTATCTTTCACCAATAAATGCCATAAATTTATCACAAATTATATTTCATAATCATGTTGCTTTTTTTCTTCCAAAAGCATGAGGCCAAAATGGAGCCCTGGGACAACCTAATTCTATTATCTTACCACTGTTGCCAGGGTAACAGGGGACTATTGATTCTACTGTCTGAGATGAAGGTTAAAACTGGCAAGAAGAAGAAAAACAGGGAGCCCAGACAGGAAAAAAACCCGACTGTGTTCATTCAGAGATACAGAGATGTTTCTGTTTTCTTTGTGGGGTTGTCGTTTCAAGTCCACAGATAAACTAGAAAGTTTTTTAAGAGCACACAAGTGGTCCCCAAATGACCAGGAGAGTTCCTCTAAAAAGAAGGCATGATGTGATGCGGACAATGGCTCTAGGCTGGAAAGGCACAGCACCCCAAAGAGCACAGAGTTCAGTCAAATCTCCCAAAGTATCAATTACACATTGAAAAGGGGACCTTCTGCAAATATGTCTTTTTGCATCGTCTTTTGCAAATGAGATAATGCAGTTTCCAAAGCTTTTGCATCTATAAACTTGGAACTCTAAAATAACCTGAGTTGGCTTTGATCTGTTCTGTTTGCAAACATAAGCTTTTTCAAGTATATTAGAAACTAAATAAAAATTCATCAATCATTTATATTGACTGCCCATTATTAACTCCAGAAGCTGGGAGTCTCTTGGAAGATTCAATGGACTCTAGGGATAAGCCTTAATGCTTTGGGACCCAGGAAATAAAACAGGATTGAGGAATTGAGAAAACCATGGTCCCCACTTCTATATGAAAACTGCAGGGCACCTGGGTGGCTCAGTTGGTTAAGCCGCTGCCTTCGGCTCAGGTCATGATCCAGGGTCCTGGGATCGAGGCCCACAGCAGGCTCCCTGCTCCGCAGAGAGCTCCCTGCTCCCTGCTTCTCCCTCTCTCTCTGCGTCTGCCTGCTGCTCTGCCTACTTGTGCTCTCTACCTCTCTGTCAAATAAATAAATAAATAAATAAATAAATAAATAAATAAATAAATAAATAAATAAAATCTTTAAAAAAAAAACTGCTACACCTCTGACACCTTGTAGATTAACAATCGCTGGGACCATTAGAAGGTAACACCCTTGGCACGGACACTGGGGCTTCACAAGTAGCTGGGGCAGCAGGTGACATCTGTGAGGCTTAGCTAGGCAACTTCAGGGCCACTGAAAGCATGAGCCAAAGGAGGAAAACCTGCAATGTGGGGCTCTGCAGTCTTCCATCTGAGATTCACTGAACCCCCTTTCCTGAAATATTCCTGGAGCCTTTGGAGTGAGGGACCCCGAGGTCCAGCCATCCATCTGTGGGAGGCTCTGTAATTTAGGAATCTTCTATTTTCTCAGGCTGTGGAAGCCTGCATCATATGGTCAGCAGTGCATAATTGTAAAAGGCTCAATCCAGATTGCAGTTCGGGCAGTTCAAGAACAGATCTGAGTACCTTCACACTGTTGAGGATGTACTATGGGGCTACATCAGTTCTAATATGTGCATTCTCTCACATGTTAGCGTCTCCAAAATTGGTGGCATCTAACCCTCAGATAGATCTGTAATGGTCATGACATAACTGCCTGCACATTAAAATTTAGAGACTGTTTTCCCTGACTTGGAAGAAAATCCAAGACAACAGCAAAGTACCCTTTTAGCAAACACTGCATCACCAATGCTTTTGATCACAGGAAGGACTGACTGCCTTGTGTGAAAAATCACAGACATCAATGACTCAGAGAAAAAGTGATCAGCAGCACAAACTGGGAGTGTTTGGGAATATCCTAATTAATTTACTTTACATTTCTTTGCCTTTATATGTATGCTCAAGGGTGTACATACAAGAATAATCTTTATATAAATACATCTAGAAGAGCTTTTTCCATGTGTTTAAAAATTTCAAGCCATAATAAAATATTGTGCCATGATTAAATTAGTAGGGCTTTTTTTTTTCCTTTCTCAGTGGTTCATAAAATAAGGATGCATCTTGTAGCTCATAGCATCTTAGATTCGATGAAATATGGGCATATGCTACCATTTTCATTTACACGTAACTTTTATTTAATGCTGTGCAACATCCAGAGGGACAGGCAAGAAACAACTTCATTACTAGAAGTGATACATTCTTACCAGAGGTCTGGAACACCCTGGGATCCAGAGGATGGGCTATTAATTTATTTGCTATCTGCGTGAGGTCACCTTTCTATCCAATAAAGTCAGCCTTAGCGAGGCATCCAACCTGCCTTCCTCCCCACTCCCATCTCCCCACGCCCCTCCTTTTCTGCCTCTCTGCTCTATTCCCAAGCATTTGGTTGTCACTGTGTGGTCAAAGTCACTGAATCCGGCTCCTCTCACCCCTCCATGGAGACAAGCTCAGGTCTACCAGATAGTTCAGAACAGAGCTTCTCCGAAACCCCCAAGATGTTCTCTTCCCCATACTGACCACATTTCACAGCATGAATGCACTATGCATTGGAGGTAGGGAGAAGTGGGAGGACAGGACGGAAGGAATGAACTGGGTAAAACAGAGAACACTGCCTGGTGTTACCTTCTTTAATCTCATAACATACCTGACAACAGGGGATCGTGAAACATTTACTTTACAGGGGGCGAAATTGGGCCTAAATGGTGAGTCATGCACTAACTCTAACACGGACATGTAGAATGAGGAGTTGGGGCAGAGCATTAACTGGGATTTACACTGGGGGAAATGGTCTTTTATTTCACCTAACATAGTAATAAACAGAGTGTGTATTAATAACGACCTCTATTTTGTTTATAAATGTTTATTTATGATGAATTTATGAGGCCTTACTTACAGGGGATCTAATTTGATTTTAAACAAAGCAGGCTATTATTATTTCAATTTATTTATTTATTTTTTTAAAGATTTTATTTATTTATTTGACACAGAGAGAGAGATTACAAGTAGGCAGAGACAGGGAGAGGAGGAAGCAGGCTCCCTGCTGAGCAGAGAGCCCGATGCGGGCCTCGATCCCAGGACGCTGAGATCATGACCTGAGCTGAAAGCAGAGGCTTTAACCCACTGAGCCACCCAGGCGCCCTCAATTTATTTTTTTAAATTTTTTTCACTGTAAAGTTTTTAATGAACAAAAAAGTTGAATACAAACTTTCATATACAAAATAGATTATTGTATTCTTCGCAGCCTCAGAGCCAAGTACTAAATTTTCTTCCAAATTTCAGTGGGGAAGGAGGGAGGGGGAGGGGGATGTAAAACCCTCATGAGTACAAAACTTAATTTTGGCTTTATATATTAAAAAAAAAAAAAACTTTGAGGAAAAATAGCTTTTACATTGAATAGTATCTTTTGAAATCACCAGCCCAGGTCAGCCCTTACAATTCTGAGGTTTATACTCAACCAGATCTGGGATGAAAATGAAGATTTAGGGTTTAGAGTTACTTCAAATCCAGTTGCAAGAGTAGCCAAGTCACCTCAGTTCCAGAAAGAGCAGTCTCTTTAGGATGACTGCAACACTCTTCTGAAGATGCTTGAGGGCCCCAGTTCTACTCTTCCACGGCCCCATGCCAGTGTTGTCACGTCAGACGTGCTCTGGAAGGCGCCGGGAGCCCTCTGCCACAGCACTTCTCCAGCCATCCTCAAGCCTCCAACACAAGATCTCCAGCTTCCAGTTGGCAGTTTCTGCTCCACCCTTAGAGAAGTTCATTAATACTTCCTTCTCCCTCCCCAC
>LNAC01000005.1:7879136-8036921 GCA_002007465.1 Ailurus styani | reverse complement strand
ATCCCCCCACCCCCTCTGCTGCCTGCTCCCATTGCCCTCCTGATCTTCGGCTGGGAGTGGAGCTTGATTAACACTCCTTTCAAAAATAGAGTTCAAACAGGTAGTTCAGAGTTAACTGTAAGAGCAGCTTCAAACTGCCACTGCCCATTACGTCAGCAAATGAGTGAGCAAATGAACATACATGAACAAACACACAAAAGACAAATCATAGAGTAAGTCCTGCATTTCCCACATTCATGGGTGGAAAATCTTCAAAGAAAAAGTTATTAATTAGCGTTTGTTCTTGTGTGGGTTGAACCGTCCAGGCTCTGAGGAGGCACAGGCTCACACGTGGGGTTGCAGGCAGAACCTCCACACGCCACGCGAGGACCAGAGTGCAGGAGAGGCCGGCATGCTTGCCCTACAGCTCAGTACCTGTGAGACAACAGAGGTGATGCAGGGACTTCTTAACCCACGATGCATGAGATACATGGGAACATCCGTCCTCCGTGACAGAACCACCAGGAGCTCCAGGGCCTGGGCGGGGCATTCTCACAGCAACTGGTGAGGAAGGATTTCCCACACCATCTTATTCCGAAAGAGAGACATCTGGTGCCCAGTATATGTGATAGGTTTGTCCCTAGAGATATAATATGCATATTTACAAGTAAACATTCCAATCACTCCCACCCAACTGTTGAGGAATCTCAAGTGGCTTCATGGTGTGGTGGGTCCACTCTAAAAGATTCAGATCAATATTTCTTTTGGTCTTACTTTCATTCTGTAAATACTGAAGGAGAATCTCACAGACCTGTGGCCCCCTTTCCCCATAGGATTCAGATATTTAAGACATCTTTTTCTTAGGTCTATCACCACCAGGATCCAACGTACCTTCCGATGAACAGGCACCAGAATAAGTTCCTGTTCAAAGAGATCAACCCCTTTGGTCCATCTTTTCTCTGCTTGGTAACGACCAGACTTTAATTTGGGATGGAAAAAGTACTAAATGCATGAAATGCTGGATACCCTTGTTTTTTGTTTCTTTCCACCAGAAGATTCATGTGAAAATTAATGGCTTCATCAACCCAGTGATAGTTCTTCAAGGTCTGGATATCTCCTTGAGTGATTTACAACTTGGAAGCGCTACTTCGGACCTCATCCTGTGGGCCGTGACTAAAGCGTTACTGGTTTCCCTTTCCATGTTCTCTGTAAGTTCAAGAAGATCATCCATCTTTTTAACCCTCTCTTTGCCTGAACAGTTTTTCTTTTGCCTCAGGTATTGGCATTTTCCTCCTGCATAAGCCATTGTTCCTACTGCCCAGGTGAAATCAGGCTGACACCTCTTCACGTAGGTCATGTTCCAGCTGGCATCCCCTCCTACCTTCCTTTTTTTTTTTTTTTTTAAGATTTTTATTTATTTATTTGACAGAGAGACAGCAAGAGGGAACACAAGCAAGGGGAGTGGGAGAGGGAGAAGCAGGCTTCCTGCTGAGCAGGGAGCCCAACACGGGGCTTGATCCCAGGACCCTGGGATCATGACCTGAGCCAAAGGCAGACGCTTAATGACTGAGCCACCCAGGCATCCCTATATTTTCAAGTCTGATTCCAACTGTCCTCTCTGTATCAGAAATTCTCCCCTCTGAACAATACATCTTCTCACTTCTCACAGAGCATAAAGGTCCCCTTGTTTCAACAGCTCTCTATTGTTTTGGAACAAACGGAGTTGTTCTGACTCTGTGACTTTGCTCTTCCCCCAGCCTTCAGTCTTCGATGTGTCGATCTGACTTCTTTGAGAGCTGTGATAAGTTGGAGTTACAGGAGGAACAGAGTTTCCATGACCACCTTCTTTAAGTCGCTCCAAAAACCTTCGGTGTTTCTCTCTCTCCTCTTTTTGAACACCCTCCTTGATGGTACAGTGGGGATGCCTCACACCCTTGCCCCTCTCTTCAGAAATCATCTCTGTTACAATCTCTTCTTGAGGCTTCCAGGTTAAGGAACTCTCTGAAAGGCCTTTGCTATGAGACAGCCAGCTGGTCTTCTGTTACGCCCCTCTGAGCTCAAAGTAAAACCAAAGGAAGGCAGGACTCTGGGGGGCTGATCTAGGATTACCATCACTCTGTCTTTGGAGAGTCACTCATTCCATTAGGAGCTTTATTACCCAGTGTCAGCATGTTGTTCAGGATCCAGAACCTGTCAGTTCACAAGATGAAGAGTTCGAAAATACCTCCCCCAAAGGGCCACATTCTGTGTTCTGTTACAAGCAGAAGTTACCAGTTTTTGGTCAGCTGGAATGGGAATCCAAATAAGCTGGTAGCACTGTAGAGACTGGTTTGGACTTGATGAGTGAAATAATCCAGTCTTGGTCTTCCAGCTGGTATTTCATCAGTGTTCACTGTAGAAAACAAAGTGCTGTTTGAGTGTTGCCTCTTCAGGAGGGCCCAGGAAGGGGGCACCATCCGGTCACAGAAACAGAAAATGGTGCCGAGAATCCTAACCAGCCATTTGTACATACTAGGCCCCAGCAGCAGACGCAGCCGACATACCCTGAGAAGCAAACCCCAGAGCTATTTAAGCCACTGCCGCCTTCACCCCCCTTGGCCACTATTGCCAAGCCATTATTTCAATTTATGGTTACTCAATTCTTTTTTTTTTTAAGATTTTATTTATTTATCTGTCAAAGAGAGAGAGAGAGAGGCAGGCAGAGGGAGAAGCAGGCTCCCTGCTGAGCAAGGAGCCCCATGCGGGACTCGATCCTATGACCCTGGGATCATGACCTGAGCCGAAGGTAGATGCTCAACTGACTGAGCCACCCAGGTGTCCCTGTATTTACCCAATTTTTATAGGCACTAAAAGAAGGCTACAAAAATGTATACAAGATAGCAACATACAATAAATTTAAAATAATACAGAAAAAGGAGGCATAGGAGAAATAAAGATAGGAGGTAAATATTAATATATCCAACTTCCAGATGAAAGGAAATGAGGCATGTGAGATAAAGTTATTCTTAATTGATTGCTTATCCCACCAT
Source organism: Ailurus styani (assembly GCA_002007465.1). Classification (NCBI taxonomy): domain Eukaryota; kingdom Metazoa; phylum Chordata; class Mammalia; order Carnivora; family Ailuridae; genus Ailurus; species Ailurus styani. The sequence goes on along the minus strand of LNAC01000005.1, from coordinate 8,033,913 downwards.
TCTATGTCCTATATAAATGAAACATCTGAGTTGAATGCCACTAACTTTTCAAAAGTCAGAAAACCAATCCCCATCTTTACATGTTCACTGTATCCCTCACAAACTCAACTGCTTAATTTCTCAACCCATTCATTTATTCAGCAAATACTTTTTAGTAGGTTTCTTGTACCAGGCATTGCCCAAGGTCCTATCTATACAAATACAAACAAGGCTAATCTCCATCCCTATAGAAAGTGGCCTGCTCTACTTCTTCCTTTCTAAGTTGATATTCAGTTCAAATACCAACACAGAGCAATTTGAACATAAATATTTTAACCTCCAAAAGTTCCCAAGGTATCTACAATTGTTTGTGCTTAAGAGGTAGTATCCAAAAAATCATGTTCTTCACAGAAAATAATTCTCTTTGTTCCAAGTAAATACACAAGAAAAAAGTGACGTGTCCACATGTCCTAATATATAGTCTTTTTTGAGATCCCTTATTAAGAAATATATCTGTCCTTCATAAATAAATGACTTGAATTATGCTGTCCTGATTAACACAGTGTATAAGTGAATAACAACCTATCATCAAAAAAGAACATTTTTCATGGAAGGTTATTTCATCTTTTCCAGTTTTCCTCATCACCCCTTACATAAAAGTCTAATGAAATCTCAGACAAATGCAGAATGTTACATTTTAGAAAAGAATCATGATCAGCACTCTTATCTTTCTAACACTAGGGTTTCTAGTATTCCTTTTATGTTGATCATGATATACACTATATGCATAAGAAATCTTCAACATAAAAGGCTGAAGACCCTTTCAAAGGAGACTTCTTAATCAAAGTCTATGGATCTATTTAATTTTAATATGCTGAAATAAATCCTTCTTAACATCAATGCTCTTGCTCAGCGTGTCAACACTGAATTCTCCAAAACCAACATAGAGCAAACCATTGATGCTCTCAGAGTATCAGTCTCTCACATTCAATATAAACTTGAGGATTTATATCAGAGATAGTGTGAGTAATGGAGGAATAATCAATATCTACATCAAACATCTGAAAAGTATTGAATCACTCTAGAATTTAATAGAACAGTTGGCTTAATTTTACTCAACTTCGGGCTCCTGGGTGGCTCAGTGGGTTAAAGCCTCTGCTTTCAGCTCAGGTCATGATCTCAGGGTCCTGGGATCGAGGCCCACATGGGGCTCCCTGCTCAGCAGGGAGCCTGCTTCCCCCTCTCTCTCTCTTCCTGCCTCTCTGCCTCCTTGTGATCTCTCTCCCTCTGTGAAATAAAGAAATAAAATCTTTAAAAATTAAAAAAAAAATTTTTACTCAACTTCATAAAAAAAAAAAAACCTTACAAGGAAGTTTAGCATATAAAGAAGTAAACATATGGTTAAATGGAGAATTTTTTTTTAAATGCCTTCTATCATAAGGTCATTTTGGTCAATGACTCTTCCTGTACATAGGAGGCACAATATAACTGATAGTTGTTTTTTATTTCATTGACTAAGCGTATGTCCAATAACATGACTGTCAAGACATATCATGTATAGAATTGCTCCAGAAGTTAGGGTTCCATTTTTTTTCAGTTTATCATTTTACCTACTGAATTATTTCTCTTAATACAATCCAAGTTTCATTAGTTTCGTCTAACCACTGACTTATAGTTCGGAACACTCCATGACTGGCAAGAAGTTGATCCCTACTCATGTCCAAATATCAGTGATTCAACTTAGCAATTTGATAATTATGTTGCCTTTACTGTAGATTTGTTTATGCCCTATCTTAGAAGCACATTTTACCTGAATATCACAAAATAGGCTCTCAGCTAAACAAAGGATAATAGTCCAATAATTAAGGTCTAGCTTTGACTATAACACTAGAATATTATTTCAAAACATTAAAAAGTCATGGTGAAACAGTTTTAAAAGTAAATTATATAATAAGAAAATTTCTATTAAAAAATAGAGACAGAAAACTAATTAAATACATCTGTGTTGGAGGACGTGGAAAATTGAAAGCCTCCTACAGTTACTGACAGGTGTATACATTCTGGATCCCATGACCAGGAAAGCCACTCACAGTTTTATAATGTAGAGATGTTACCTCAAGGTCCACGAGGGGAAATGTATGAGGATGATTATCTCAGTACTGTGTGGGGTTATGGGAAACTGGAAGCAATAACCCTGTAAATGCTCTATAGAAATCAGGATCAATGAGCTAAGTTCCTACGTAAGTCTGCTATATCTTTAACACATAGTATTAGGATTGATTAAAATAATTTGGAAACAGAATGGGTTCTACAGATCTAACACATCATTTAAGTGGAATAAAAACAAACGTATGCACAAAGCAATACTACAGATTTTACAAGGGTGATATAAATCAAAGTATATTTGGTAAGGGAACATAAGAGAGAAGAGAGAAATAAAAGTGTTTGAAATAGAGGAGGAGCAATGGGGGGCTTCACATGGGCCAGGGATGAGAGTACCCTGAATAGTGGGATGTAATTAATTTATCTCACTGTAACAGAAACAATATGTGATTATCTCGTGGTTGGGATGTGATGGCTAGTTTTTATTTTATTTTTTTGTGCTTTTCTGTATTTTCAGATGAGCCTATTATACCTTCATACTTACTCACTACAGATATTCCTCAGATTTTTGGGTTGTATTTATACAGGTTCATTTATACGCAATAAAATGCACCCATTTAGTACAGATGGGTGAGTTTTAACAAATGCATACAGGACTCCTCAGATTTTTAAGTGACTTGCTTGAAACAGAGCATCTGTACCCAGATCCAGTGTTTTTCCCACTACCTCAAAATAAGTTTTACAAAATTACCCCAAAACTTCCATTCATTTCTGTTTGTATTTCATAATACATCATACCATTTTTTACCTTGAAAAATTAATTACTATAATAAACGCCTCCATACAAGTGCATGTGGGAGGACATCATTAGATGTGCCCTTTGTTAGGTGAAACAATGGAATTGAGAGAAAGTAATTTTTCACAGTGAGAAAGCAGAGACCAGATAGGGAATCAGGACATCGTGAGCCTGACATTTGCTTTGGTGAATTTTAATGACTAACCTTTTTTTCTGGATAGCAGTTGGCCCATCTTAAAAGGATCGGAAGCCAAGACTCCACACCTTTAAAAGTCTGCCATTCTAGAAGGAGTGATAACTCCCAACTCACTCCTGGTGTCCTTCTTCCTACCTGTGATGGATCATTTGGGAGATCCAGGGGAGCTTGGGGAGATACTAGAAGCAGAGACGAGCAAGAGACAAGAGTAATGTTGAAGGGAAAGAAAAATGAGCTGCTGGCATCCCATCGACACAGCACGCTGAGTCTGGACACAGGAGATGGATACGATATGAGGTCAGCCACCCAGACGATGGGATGATATTCCTACAGCTGTTAGGACATTGTTCCCAACTGGACTGGCAACAGCTTGTAGTCTAGCTCAGAAATCAGATCTCCCTCACCCAAAATAAATTAATTAACACCCACCCCTCTGAGTTAAATAGCCCTGTCTGCCTGCCCAGCTTCTGTCAGCATTCTTTCTTCCTTAATGCCTGTTCCTTTGCCGAGCTTTCCAACTGCCCTCAGCGCTGCCAAGCAGGCAGTTCCTGTTCTTTAATTTGGTTTTATCATGTCAGGAGATTGCCATCAAGCCTTAATAACATTCTGTAGCCCAGGGAGACATGAGCCATCCCTAAAGCCCAGTTAACTTTTTGTTACAGTCATCTGTTCAAAAGATTGAAGTCTGCCCAGGCTCAGCCAGCACAGGACACACACACTCTAAAGCACCAGTTGGGGGGCACAGAAAACAGACCAGCCTCACTGACTTTATTCTTTCATCAGGTTTCTTATTCCTATTAGGAATATGCAATGATCATCAAATACTCTTCTGTAATCTAAAAGATGACCAAGGGCAGTTGAGACTAAAATCTTGAGAAGCAATTCCTACCAAGCTTTCCAGGTGGCCCTCAACACATCGTAAAGTTATGATGGTAACATTCTGCCTTCATTTAGTGCTTTAGCTTCCAATGGCTCTCACATGCCTTACACATCGGGTCAACAAAAAGGGATCTGAAGAAGTTGATTTTGCAAAATGATCACCCAAATAGCTGCTTAGTGAGACAAAATTTTAATTTTCAATCAGATGATGATGTTGGCAGCCAAATATGTAATTATTTGCAAACTCAGACACATATTACCTGAAGCACAGCCAGAACTACAGCCTTCTGTGGCCTGGGACACTTAGGAAGAGGGAAAATAGAGCCCAGTGTTGGGGTAGGCTGTGAAGGCTCTTGATTGTGCACAGACACACCAGAAAGGGGGGGGGGAGCATGAAAAGAGACTTTTCTAGCTTTTCAGTGTGGCTTGATACCAATTATAACAAACACATCAATTTGCCTACTGTACCATGTTTCCTTCTTAGAGACTGCATGGAACCTATCCCTGGCCCCAAGAGACCTTAGACCTAACCCTAATCATTTGGCTTTGTCTCTGGAGAATTTCGAACTTTATGCGGTGATTCTCATCCATGTTCGTAGGCATTAAAATTTAGGGTCATTCTTGGATAATCCTTCACCATATGCATGAAGAAACTGAGAAAGCCATTTGTAAAGAGAGGGAAAGAGGAGATGCAGATAAACAGAGGAAAACCGAAGCAGAGTTTGGGGTGGGGAATGCTAATAGGACGGAGAAACAGAGAATTGTCCCTTAGCTCCCAGTCTCCTTCCCACTACTGGCTCTGGTCTGATTGCAGGAGAATATAGTTAGTTTGCTAGCCTATTTGGTTCAGACACCTCTGAGGAACTTGGGATTTGACAAACCCCCATTAGGAGATGTTGCCAGCTCTGTCAGCTTCCTGTTTCACATCCAGATCACAGCAATGTCCTTGCCTATCCTCTTAAAACAGTCCTTTGCTTTTGACTTCCCAGTGCCCTCTTAGTGTTCATGAGCTTGTGTATTAGGGTCTTTCCCTCAGGTCTAAACGTTCCAGCAGCAGGTCAGTTCTCGGCAGGATTAGGGGAATTCGTGGGTTTTTACAGATCGCTCTGGATTAGTGTGTTCTATTCTGCAGCTCTCCAAAGAAAGAAGCAATTAATCTATTTTATATAAGATAAGAGCTGTCAGTGAGGCAAAATGCAAGGACCATAGACTCAGAAGCTCTCTGACTGGCATTAAAATTCTAGTTATGAGTCAAGTTGTGTGACTTTGGTAAGTTCATTTTTCTTAACATCACTGAACTTTCCTTTCTTTGCCTGTACAATGCTAGGTCTCAAAAAACAAAAACAAAAACAAAAACAAAAAAAACCAAAACAACAAAAAAAACCAACCTAGGTCTCACCATATGAAAATGTCATTTCTGCAGGTCAAAAATGACAGAGGATAAGTAACTTCACAGAGATGAACCTAACGGCATCATACCTGTCTCCCAGGTGAGTGAGAATTTGAGTTTTGAATGCCTAGTGTTTTTAAGTGTCTGGCAAAAGTACACCCCCAATGAGTAAGAGCTATTAATCCTAATGTGTTGTTGTGGATTGTTATCCAGAACAATATCTTTGTGCCCACAGGTACTTTAAGATGATGAAGGGGAGGAAGAGGAGGAGCTAATATGGTATAAGGTCCAATCTCCCCATGCTGCATTAGCTCCCCAGCTTACATAGCCCAGAATTTGGTTTCTTGACAGAACATGAGCCCATGGAACTGAGCAAGACCTGTGGAGAACAGGGGGCAACAGGAAAGCAGCTGCATGGTGCTCCATGAACTGACCCGTGACACCCGACAGCAGCAGGGTGAGCAGCCCACGCTATTATGGGACCGCTAGGAGCAGAGGCTCATATGTGAGGCAAAGGCCATACCCAGAAAAGAGAAGCAGCAGCTTATTCAACAGGAGACCTCAGACTATGGTTGAGCCAAGTCTCTAACAGAAAGGGCTTCTCAAAATAGAGCCACAAATTGAGCTCAGTCTTCTATGAAGCAACCTCACCTTCAAAAAAAAATTAAGATTTTATTTATTTATTTGAGACAGAGAGAGAGAGAGCACAAGCGGTGGGGAGGGGCTGAGGGAGAGGGACAAGCAGCCTCCCCTCTGAGCAAGGAATCCCAATGTGGGGCTCTATCCCAGGACCCTGAGATCATGACCTGAGTGGGAGACACTTGCTTAACCCCCTGAGCCGCCCCGGCACCCCACAGAGCAACCTCCCATGAATACTTCCTTTACCCTTAAATAAATACATCACTTGTTCCCCAATTTCTCCCGGTCTCTGTATTTAATGTCACACTCTCAGTGGGGTGACCAGATAGCTATCAAGGATGCCTGGGACTGTGCCAGTTGATGTCTGTTATTCCAGAATTACTAAATAGTGCTTGTTTTCATACTCAAAATATCTCCATTAGAGAATAAATGAGGGGTGCCTGGGTGGCTCGGTCAGTTAAGTAACTGACTCTTGATTTCAGCTCGGATGGTGATCTCGGGATCATGAGATGGAGCTCTGCCTTGGGCTCCACTCTGTGCTCAGTGGGGAGTCTGCTTGAGATTCTCCCTCTCCCTCTGCCCCTCCCCCCACTTGCACACACGTTCTCTCTCTCAAATAAATAAACCCTAAAAAAAAAAGAAATGATATAATCAGTCTGCTTTCCCTGACAACTTAGATAAAATCTGCCACTATTTCCCTTAACATGCCTTATTATTCTTCATATCATAATGATTTGTCTCTTATAGTCTGTCTTCCCATTGTAAACTGCTCTAGAGCAAAGACTTAAACAATTGTGATAAATACCATATTCCAGCATCTAGAACAATCACTAGAAGGCACTTGCAAGGTATTCCAAAAATGCTTGTTGAATGAATTTTAAAATTAAGGAACAAGACAAGTCTCCCTTCTAAATAGTAATATTTATTTTAATTATCTGGTAAAATAATAATAAAGTAAATCAACTAAGTCCATACCCAGTCTTTTCTTAAAATGCTTCAACATTCTAATATAGCAGTACTGTTTTTGCAAATTTGTTGCCTTGCAATATTTCCTTCAACCTACTCAGGACCCACTGCCTTCCACGCTCCCAGTAGAGTATTTTGCGGATGGCATTTAGCAGGCATATTTTCAAATGGCTTGCCTTGGGCAAGCCTCTCCAGACTGTCCATTCCACCAGGTCTACTAAGTTCACAGTGGGTCATATAACCCTACCCTCTGGCTGGTCCAGCAAGATTACTTGGAATTAGAGCATAGCAGTTCTGAGAGCTTCCAACAGTGAACAAGATAAAGAAAATAGCTGCCTTTGGGCGCCTGGGTGGCTCAGTGGGTTAAAAGCCTCTGCTTTCGGCTCAGGTCATGATCTCAGAGTCCTGGGATCGAGGCCCGCATCGGGCTCTCTGCTCAGCAGGGAGCCTGCTTCCTCCTCTCCCTGTCTCTGCCTACTTGTTATCTCTCTCTCTGTGTCAAATAAATAAATAAAATCTTTAAAAAAAAAAAAAAAAAAAAAAAGAAAATAGCTGCCTTCACTCCTAACGATTTCTAGCTCTTGGCTCTTCATGAGGCCTGGGATAATGTCTTGTCATGCATCCCTCTAGTTAATCCACCTGTTTACTTAACCTGCTTTGAACAGATTTATGCGGCTTACAACCAAAAACTCTGAATCACTGGGGAAAATTCACCAAAGGAACTGCTCCTTCTTATTTCTGTAAAGCACCGTCCAGGCATAAACTCCCTGGTGCTCAGTTCTCTGGGACCCAAAACTCCGAACAGGAAGAGCTTAACTCTCTGGAGCTGATTATACATCGATTGGCTTTAGGAAATGGAACATCGGAATGAAATCATATTAATGGCTCAAAGCTATTTCATGACTTTCCTTTACGTCCCCATGCTCACCAGACATTACCAACATGTGTGTTTCTGTTACCTAAGCATAAAATATCTAAAAGAGAACATCATTATTCCTCCTCCTCTTCTTTCTAATCAGCTCCACTTCCGCCAGTAGCACTCTCTTTTAGCAGATTTAGAATTTCCACTCTCCAATCCCGTCCTCTTCCTTTGTCTCTGTCCACATGGCTACCAAACACTCAAGTATTACCGTGCTCCTTTCTAAACGTATCTCAGGAGCACCCCTTTGCTCACGCCCAAGTCCTCAGTGTGAAAAGAAAGCTGCATTCAGAACTGGTAGATCTGGGTTTATTCCAAACTTCCCTGCTACCTATCTTCAAGTCCGGTCCCATAAAAACTCACATATTCTGAGTTTTTAAATGTAAAAATATGGGCCAGATAATTTGAAGGGATGAACCTGAGCACCCAACCTATCTAAAACAATTAAGATTAACTATCATTTCTTATCCAATAAATTCACTGTTCAGTAAAATCCTATGTGCACTTTACACCATCAAAGTGTTTCCAAATGGTGATTTTTTTCTCTTTCCTTTCTACCTTTCCATTTACTTATTTTTCATTTACTTCTTTCCCTATGCCCATATACTGTTTCTATTTTTGAGATATCTTGTTTCAGCTTTCTCCACATTTGATTTTTATGCCCTGGCACCTGGAGAGCACATGAATAAGTTCCAATTTTAGAAGGTACAGCTGGGCTTTTATGGGAAATGGAAAAGGACAAAACCCCTTTTTAACAACCTGGAGAGCTCATCTGGCTCTCCTTACTGTTGCTTTATGTTTCATTTTTCAGAGGACTAAATAACATTCTCATGTCAACAAAGCACCAGTGGCCCCGAGTACAATCCCTTGTTGTAAAAACAGATAGAGATAAATAACCTGGCTTGTACATTTCAATATTTTATGAATGGACTCTAGCCTCAGGGAACTATCTCAGACTCTAAGTCATAACTCAGTCAATGATTCACTGCATATGGTTAGTTAAAAGTCTGAGTTTCTTCAACTGTATCAATGGCCCCTAACTGTATCATTCTCCAAATCTCCTTTTGTGCCAAATATTTTAACATGTACTATTCTGAAAAGCATAGACTCTATAATCCATCTACACAGAGATAATATATTCACTCCACTGTTTCTTCTTTATAATTCTAAAGCACACCAAGCTTTGACATCTGAAAATTTTATCCAAGTTTGGCTTGTAAATTTACCTGGCTGCATCCCCTGATCTGAATTGATGAGAATAATTTATATTATTTTTCCCATCTACTGTGAATATTTGCTACAACAAAATCAATGTATTTGGTAACAGATCCCACATTCCACAGAGACTATTACATTATATTAGGTGTATGTACTTCATTGGTTTTCTAAAATGTGAAAGCGACTGAAAATACTTCTGGCTAAAATATTCAGAAAATAGTTTTTCTAACTATGTAACCTACCTTCACACAAAAACTCAGTATATTCTCTAACTCTAGCATAAAGAAGAAATAAAGGATACTAATTTATAAAAAGCCATACATATGTCATTATGTGAGCCCTTGGACATGACATAGTAGCAGATGTATTGAAGTGGTCTGATGCCTGTGCCAAGTCCTAGAAGCAACCCATCACTGGGTATCATAGGTGCACATGCAAACTGGCAAGAGTGTGTTATGTCAACTACACAACTGCATAACCAATACAATGATGTTATTTTCTGAAATGATGAATAACTTTTGATAAAATGCCCAAAAAGCAAAATACTATACTCCCTTCAATTTACACATCAGTTGCATTTCCTGGAAAATGAACTGTATACTAAAATTTTATTGGGGACCCTGGGTGGTTCAGCTGATTAAGCATCTATCTTCGGCTCAGGTCATGATCCCAGGGTCCTGGAATCAAGCCCCACATTGGGCTCCCTGCTCAATGGAGAGTCTGCTTCTCCCTCTCCCGCTTCCCCTGCTTGTGCTCTCTCTTGCTCTCTGTCAAATAAATAAATAAAATCTTTAAAAAGAACTTTATTAAAAAGCATCTTGTGTTCATACATCAAATGGAGTTCATTTCAAAGCAAAGATAATATGAATTTGTACAGAACAGATACACATTTGTTGGGCCGGTCTCTCCCACACATGGCAGGACATCTAGAATCCCTGGATCCAACTTTATTAAATGACAGAGGAGACCCCTCCCTAAATATTAAACAATAGAAAAACACTCTCCCATAATTTCCAGAATGCTCCCCCAGAGGGGAGTAATTCTCTTACTAAAAACCACTGGACTAATTTATCTTCAGTTTCTCTCAGACCACAGTAGCCTTAGAAGGATTTAGAAAACAGATTAAATTGGGACTGAATCTTAACCCAAGCCTTGCTGATACTCTGGAATCTCAGCTACATCCCTCCCCAGTACATCCCATCCAAATAGGAACTCTGATTCATGGCTGTTAACAGCATTCCATCTGTGGGCATGCATGTCACCCCTGCTTCTTCCCCAAGACCCTTGTTCCATTCATTCTTCAGCTGTCCATTCAACCCATTTGATTGAGCACATATGTTAAACATCAGGGATTCAAAACTTGTTAAACTCCTGCCCTCTAAGAACTTCCAGTATAGTCTGAGAAGCAGTATGATAGAGACGAAGTGCCATGGAATATGGAAGTAGTTAGGAGGGATGCTTAGGCTCGGACACAGAAGGTCAGAGACAGCTTGGGAGAAAAAATTTAATAGTTACTGTTGAACAATTCCCAAGAATGCTAAAGAAAACCCTTTGCAATAAAGGCAAATATAAAGAGAAATATTGCTTGCACATTTGAAGATAAATATTTACCCCTTCTCTGAGTTTCATCCTCAATGGAAAGAAAACTGGGTAGTAGTCTAGTCATTCAAAAACATGGTTTTCAGAACACCTATACATACAGGTTTACTGAACACCTATAAAATATCGTATAATTCTAAGTCCTTATCTTCACCATTTTTTTCCCAAGCTATGCTTTAGATTAAGAAAATCTACCCAAATATTTCCTTCTCAAGAGTTCTTAATATTCCACAGATGCTCTCTGGTTTGCTTCTTTCTCTATAAAAAGAATATACATTTTTATTGCCACAGTTGAGGGCACAAATACCCAAAAGCACTATGTGTCCAAAGTGTGTCCACTTTTAGTGACTGTCTACTTAGTTTACAAATAAAGTGAGAGGATAAATAAAAAGCTCTGTGGTGGTAACTTACAATTCAATAAGTAAGATTAGCTCTTAGAATAGAAATGTTCCCGAGAAAACTGTTTTTGCTATTTTGGAAGTAATATCATAACTGGAACATGCGACTGAGAAGTTGCTTCTCAAACATGGAAGATATAAAAACATATTCCATTTTCATGGCCTATTTAGATAAGTTTAGACTGTTTGCTGCTTTGAATGCCAAAATATTCTTGGTTTTTCATTTGTGAACTACATTTTTCTTAATTTCTCAGCAATTAAATCGTGTAATTTTAAATTGTGAAGTCTAATTGGAGATAAGAATCTGGATCCTTACAAAGTATAAGTTGAAGTGGGAAACTCACTTTAGCTCATATTAATGCTTTTCCTAATGGATAGTCTCCATTTCAGATGCTTCGTAAATAATAAATAGCAATGAGAATAATCACATTTATTAAGGATTTCCTAGGTGCCAAAAAATGCTCCATATGTTACCTCTTTTAGTCCTTAAAGTAAATCTGCGAAATACGTAATATTGTTCCAACTTTACAGATAGGAAAACTGAGATACTAAATACTTTACTCAGAATCAAGGCAGAGCCGAGATTCAAACACACAAAACTGGCTGACTCTTGCATTCCAGATTATAGACATCACGGTATGAAAATGGAAAGACCAACTCATTGATATTCCTTCTCTCCCACTTCTGGCTGGAATGAGGTTTTTGCTTCCATGCTCAGAAAATGCAACTAGCTTCTTATGCTTGACATTTCCTTATTCTATGACCCATGCTCCCCACAGCTTCTCTGCAATAGAAGGTTTCACTCAAATACCCCTTTTGGAAGCATCATGTGGGGAAAAAAAAAAGTAAAAGTCTCTGAGAGATGGCAATACAAACTCACTTGATGGTGGCAGACCTTTCATGAGCCCAATGCCAAAATGTTGTAAATGTTAGCAAACCAGAAACTGAATATTGTGCCACAGTAATGTTTTATAACTGATCTGGTTGGTTCCATATATCATCAACTCCCAATGCCTATAATTGTTCTTCCATTTCTAGGATATGTGTACCTCTTGAAAGAACCAGAAAACAGCAGTTGGCAAAATCCATAATGTACCAGCCCAGTCGTGAGAAGGGGGGCCATGGACAATGCTTACAGAATGTCAGAAGTAGAAAGAAACGTAGGTATCAAAATGCATTTGATCAGTTTTCAAAGGAGAGAACCAGGGTGGTCTCATGGATAGTTAGGGACATTATCCAAACTAGGACTGGCTTCCAAGGGAGATGTTGTTCCATTACCACTGTTCCGTGCTACCAAGTCTGAATAATACCGAAGAGATCATATCTACATTCTTGGGTTAAGTTTTAAGTTCACTTTGCTTATTGCTGTGCTCTGTACATTGTTGAATATATAGCCACCTGAGGCGATAAGTATTGTTATGGATCCTCTTTCCTGTTAGTTCCCCCTGATAGATGCTGGTCACCTGTTTCTTCATTATTTTCTCTTCTATTCCACACCTGTTGGGCTCTGCAGCTTCTGGCTTTACAACTTTACCTTAGCCTTTATCTTCCTTCCCTCTCAAATTTCAATGCAAAGCTTTATATGTTATTTTATTTGGAACAACAAGCAGGACAGTGAAGCTTGATAGAGGCAAAAAAAAAAAAAAAAAGTTTAAGGCCAAAGGAGAGTGCCATTATTCCAGCAAACTCAGACAAAGGACCTACTGAAGGAGGAGAGAGGGGAGGCAAAAGAGAAGAAGCCAAGAATGGATAGCACTCAAGTTAGAGAAAACAGACCAAAGAGGTATCCAGGAAGAGTGTGACAAACTCATCTCCCATTCAGATAAGAGCCTGTGTCCAATGAGGGGTGGGGCATGGCAACAGAAGAGTCTGGGTAGGGTCATCAAAGCAAGGCTAAGGTGAGGTGGGGGGAGGGGACAGGGTCAGGGTTCTGACTCATTCTCTGGGAAAAGACTCCATCATGTGCCCAAATAAATGGGAGACAGCTTACAGACATGGATTGTAAAAAGGGAGCTCTCAAAAGAGCTAGGCCAGAACTAGTCAGGTTGTCAGAGACCAAGTAGAGTATATAAGGGTTTAGGACTACGATCTAGAGCCAGAAGGACCCGATACAATGAACTTGAGAGAGATAGAAACCGAACTGAATGGAGGAGGTCAAGAATGAAGAAATTAAAGTAGCCTGCAGGTCAGTGCTTTGGGGGGGCTTGCCCTCATTCTGTGGGTTTGGGCAGCAAAACTGGTCTTCTACCACCTGCCAGTTAGAGTCTTCTACATTAGTCTCTCCTGTGTCGGGAAATGAATGGGACCCCAGGGCCCAAAGCTGAACTAGAGAAAGCTGAGGCCGTCCCAGGTCAGGGGTAGCACACAGAACAAAACCAGAGACAAAGGAGTTAGTGGTAAGGGCAACACAGGCACTGAATTGATATCACGATACTAACAATGTTAGCAGACTTGCTACCCATGCAAAACAGGGCTTTGACAGTGAGGCAGTGTCTGTTCTGGAAAGTTTGTCTTCTCCACGGAACCAGCACCAAAAATCTAGCTTCCTGGAATATGAGCAGCTCAGGGTCCAGGCACTCCAAGACTATAAAATGTAAGCCCATGTAGTACCTGACAGAACCCGACAGTCTGAGAGGAATGTTCCCTTGCAGTCCACTTGGGAATCCTGCCTCCATCTACACACATCCAAGCCCCGAGTCTTAAGTCCCCCACAGTGCACGACTGCTTCTGGGAGCAGCAGGCATCTTACCACATATGCTGCAGATCACAAGCAAAGCCAACTTTTAAGTAGTGAGAACGACTGTGTTCCAGAATCATTTTTACTACATTTCCTCATCTTACACAAACAGACTGTAACTTTCCTGAGGAAAGCACATTAAAGTAAACATAAAGTTAAAGGTGTGTTTTTAAACCTTTCCCCCTTTAAGGCAGAAGGCACAGAAGCAAAAGGCTGTTAGTTGGCTGTAGTAAAGAACAAAGCATATCACTAAGGAATCACATTTATTTTAGAAGAACTTTAAAAAACAACTGCTGAAATTCTTATGACCTGTACTTATTCAAATGTAGCAGCTTTCTGTACTTTATGAAAAGGTTACATTTGTGGTTTCTGACAGAACAGAAACATTTTGCCATGTTGGCTTTAGAAAACCAGGTGATGATAAATATCAAAAGACACGTAACTAAAAAAGACCAACATATGATCTAATTTTTTTTCTTTTCAATCTTTCCTGACTGTTTTGTGTAGACCCTGCCTGGGAGGGTTATCAGTAAGGTTCTACTCAGGAAAACAGCAACAACCCTAAGTACCGCATAGAGAGGACGTTTACTAGAATGTTAAACAGGTGTTAAGAGAACACCAGGGGTGATGAGGTAACTCAGAAATGAGAAACTGACCATTTCCTTTCCCTAATTTTCCATAACAAAGTACCTCAAACTTCAGGGGCTCAACACAACAATTTTTTTTTTTAATCATTATCTTTCGCAGGTCTGGGATTTGAGTGGGCATGGTTAGATGGCCCTCACTTGGGTTCCCTCACGCATTTATGTCAGATGGTGGTAGAGGTTGTAGTCATCTTGAAAGCTTACTTGCTCACATGTGTGATGGTAAATGCTGGCTGTTGGCTGGGACCTCAGGAGGAGCTATGGGCCAGAACACTCACACAGAGCTTCTCCATGTGGTCTGCCCTTCCTTACAACATGACTGTCTCAGACTTCTTACCTGATGACTCAGGCTTCAAAGACAAGTAATCCAGGAGGAAAATGTGACCTACCCTGTCCTTTCTGCTGTATTCTGTGGGTTAATTAGTCAATATGTTTGGTCTAGATACAAGGGGAGGGGACCCTGGCCTCATCTCCTAGTGGTAATGTCAGAGAATTTGTGGACACATTTAAAAACCATGAGACAGAGGAAGCAGTTACCAGTTGCATGTCTGGGACAACAGAGTCAATGAAACAAGGATTGTGGAATTGGAGCCACAGGAATCGCTGAGAAACAGAAGGGAAACCAGGTTTTGCTATCCCAAGCCCACAAAAGCAATACTAATTAATCCATCATATATATTGCTGCTGTTGTCTGCATCTTCCATAAATTAAGCCCGACTTGACAAAGTACTGACTGGTGTTCTAGTAAGCTCACGAGTAGATTAATCACTGATTTTTGTTATGACAATATTTTTCAGTGAACAACTCTATCAAAATAAGCTGGCTGCTATTTATTTATTTAAGGTTTATTTATTTATTTGACAGAGAGAGCGAGAGAGGGAACACAAGTGGGACGAGTGGGGGAGAGAGAAGCAGGCTTCCCACAGAGCAGGGAGCCTGATTCGGGGCTCAATCCCAGGATCCTGGGATCATGACCTGAGCCGAAGGCAGACGCTTAACGACCAAGCCACCCAGGCGCCCCAGCTGGCTGCTTTTTAAAACTAAGTCTATAATATTTTGGGATACAAAAGTCAGGATCATAAGAAAAGACAATGGTACCAAATTAAAATAACCCAAGAGATATAATCACCAAATGCCATGTGTGGTCTTGACTCCGACGAATCAACTGTAAAGGGCATTTTTGGCCAATTGTAGAAATTTGAATATAAGCTGGGTTTTAGGTGAGATAGTTTACTGAACAGGAAAGATGAAGATCACTGACTAAGAAAAGAAGCTTACAAAACAGAGTGTACAATACAAATATGTACTAAGGTATTAACTGGTGATCTCTGAGGGAGTGGGAATGTGATGTTTGTTTTCTTTTTAATTTCACTTGTTTTATTTCTAATTTGTTACATGCATGTGTATTATTTCTGTAACTATAAAAAATGTTATTTTAATAAAATTCTTTTAAAAATAATTATGACATATAGATAGACTCGTTATCATATAGAACCTGTTTCAGATTTGCGATTTCAGAAATGCAATGTCAGTCTGAGAAACAAGTTTATGTTCGTGAACCCTGATTTCAGACAGAAGCCAGAGACAGAGATATGACCCCCCTGTGGGAATCAACATACTTTGTTTGGGATTCAAAGAGATATTAGTGACTCAGAACAAAGTGCTAAAGAAAAGGAAATTGAAAAGTCTTCCTGTAAACTGATTTCCTCCCTCTTGTCTCAGCCCATGAAAATAACCAAGTCTCTTCATCCTAAATTAAAGTTCATGCTCCCCATAGTTCTTTCCTTGACATTCTTCTTTTTCTTTTTATATTATTTATTTGTACGAAGCAGACCACCATCTATTGTGATGATTCCCAAATGTATAATTTCATTCCTGATTTTTCCCCTAAGCATGGATATGATTGCCTACTAAACATTTCCAACTGAACTCCCATGGGAACCTAGAATTAAGTGTATCCAGCAGTAAATTTAATCATACTTTTTCTTGTAAAACATATTGATTCTATATTTCTAATCCTTATTAATAATATCAATATCAATCCAGCAAATCAAGTCAGGAATGTGATGGTCAACCCAAATTCCCTCATAATCTCACCACCCATACACATACCTAGTCATTTGTAGATGCCCTGGTTATCTATCCTTGCAGAAAATCTATGCAGCTACTAAGACTAATAAGTCAGTTTTCAAGGTTTCAGGATAAAAGATCAATGTTCAAAAATCAACTGTAATTTGCATATACTAGCAAATGTTGAAGACTGCAGTTAAAAATTTGATTTAAAAGGGATAAATTGTTAAATATGTCCAAAATCTAACACTGAAAACTATAAAATATTGAAAAGAGAAATTAAAGAAGATTTCACTAAATGGAGAAATATTTCATGTCTGTGGATCAGAAACCTCAGTTTACTTAAGGTGGCATTCTTCCTCAATGAATATTACATATAGATTCAACACAATGGCACCAAAAATCACAGCAGCCTTTTTATAGAAGTTGACAAGCAATTCTAAAATTTATTTAGAAACACAAAAGAACTAGAATACCAAAAGAACCTTGGAGGAAAAAAAAAACAGAGTTCTTCCACCTTACTTTACTATTTATCATAAAACTAGAGTCATCAAGTCAACTGTCTTCAAGATAGGCAAACTGATCTATCTGGGCTAGAACAGAGTTCAGAAATAGACCAATACATATATATTCAATTTTCTATGAAGTTTCAAATACATTTCAGTGAATAGTCTTTCAACAAATAAAAATTCATATACATGTAAAATAAACTTCAATCCACATATCATACCATACACGAATATTAACTCAGAAATGGGTCATAGATATACATATAAAATCTAAACTATAAAATTTCTAAAACAAAGTACAAGAGGAAACCTCTGTGCTTTGCATTAGGTCAAAATTTCTTAGATTGGTTATCAAAAGCACAATCCATAAAATAAAAAATTAGTAATTGGACTTTATCAAAATAAAGAACTTCTGCTCTCCAAAAGACACTGTCAAAAGAACAAAAAAAGACCAAATCACAGGCTGAGAGAAAATATTTGAAAATCTTATATCTGAAAAAGGACTTCTATTCAAATATATAAATAACTATCAGCATAAGAGAGAAAAGTGAAAAAGGTAAATGCTTTGAACACTTTTCAAAGCAGATCTGTTGATGACAGTTAAATGTATGAATGGCATCCAACATCATCCCTTATTAGGGAAATGCAAATTAAAAACATAATGTAATACTACTACATATCTATTACAATGTCTAAGATTTAATGGGTGCCTGGGTGGCTCAGTGAGTTTAAGCCTCTGCCTTCGGCTCAGGTCATGATCTCAGGCTCCTGGGATTGAGTCCTGCATTGGGTTCTCTGCTCGGCAGGGAGCCTGCTTCCCCCCCCACCCCCGCCCCGGCCTGCCTCTTTGCCTACTTGTGATCTCTCTCTCTGTCAAATAAATAAATAAAATCTTAAAAATAAATAAATAAATAATAAAAAATGAATAAAATTTAAGAGACTGTCTATATCAAGTGTTTGGGCAATATGGAAAAGCTGGAACTCTCACCCACTGCTGATGGGAACATAAACTAAACTTGCACAACTACTTTACAAAACCGTATAACAGTTTCTTAAGTTAAACATAGGCTACCATATAACCCAGCAATTCCAGTCCTAGATATTTACCCAGAAAAAATAAAAGCATATGTATATAAAAATACTTGTACATACATGTTTACAGCAGCTTTGTTTATAACAGCCCCAAACTGGAAACACCCCAAATGTCCATGGATAAGTTCATGGATATAAAAATTGTGGTTCATCCACACTAAGGAATACTATTCAGCAAAAGGAAATGAGTAAACCACTGATATAAGCAGTAACTTAGAGGAATCTCAAAATAATTATGCTAAATACTTCTAATTTTTTTTGCACACACATGCAAACCTACAATAAATATTTAATATTATTATAATCTGCACACATTATACAGCGTATTGGAGATGGCCACTGAGAGGATGGGACCACCAGTTGACTCTCAAGCTGGACCCAGGCAATCAGAGGCCCCTCACACCCTCCCCCATTTTTGGAATGACTGCTCTGTCTACCATTCCCACAGTAGGAGCTGTTTCAGGGACTCGGGCTTGAGAGAGTAAGTTAAGACCACCTAGATAGCATATGTGACTGAACCCAGTTAAGGCCTCCATATAAGCTTTAGAGATTCTGGCAGGTGGGTGGAGAAATCCACTGGTCATGCAGCTACCTGCAGCAAACCTTGTATGGAAGTTCCTTTGCTTATTAAACGTACCACCTATGAATCTAGAATGACTTCTTTCTTTGGTCTCTGTTTGCCCTCCATGTACAGGGACCAGTTTCAGATTTCACCCTGGGAACTCCGGAGATTTAGAACCAACACGTCTAAATAAATATGCCTGCAGGGTGATTAACTCATGGTATCATTGAACTGAGGACCCCACCCACCTCAATATCAGTAATAACTATACTAACCTCTTTTAAGTTCCAAAGTAGAACATTCCAAATCTCATTGTCTGACATCTTTAATTAATTCTTAATAGACAAAAACCTTTGGGGGCCTCTTAATATTTTTAAGTGAGTTAGGACATTCAAATATGTGAACAAAGCCTATGTTTTGTTTTTTAGTGGACAGGGACCCTAGCCCTGGGTTTGAGCTCCAATCAGTCCGCAACTTTCAAGTTTCCCTAGTTTTGTACATACAGGATTTTGATCCTCATAAATATTCCGAACGTGTAAGTGAATAAGGTCTAAATACGGTGCTTGGCACATGGTAAACTTTCCATAAATGATAGCTACTACTAGCGAATTTCATACAAATACTTAAATAACTTTCAAAAGATTTTTTGAGTCCTAGTTCAAATTAATGCCAAGAAGTTCTTGGTTTCTCTCTTGGACTGAAAGCAAAATAATCCTCATTTGTCCTATAGTATAGAATTTCCCACTTAGATTTAAATCTTTTTTTTTAATTTTATTTTTTCAGTGATCCAAGACTGCATTGAGATGGTAATTTTTGACAGGATGCAAACTCTCCCAAGGGGGGGATATAATCATAATTTTCCCATGTGATATGGAAAGTTAAATATTTTCCCATTTTTGAAATTTCCTGTTTCTTACAAAGTATGTACTGTACTAGAAAAAAAAACATTCTCAGAAAATATTCAGAAATGTGGTGGCTCTGGAAAAAAAAAAAGTTTTAAAAAACTTTTTAGTATAACTGCTAGAGGTTTACAGTTAATAAAAGTGCTTTCCCATATGTGGAGAATCAAACACCCTAGATGTGCTACAAAATACAATAGGTGTTATAAGATTTGGTTAAGAATGGAAGGAGAAATGACTGAACATGGTTTCTTCTGAAGGAGGATTTAGTGGTATGGCCTCTTTATATCTTCTCTGGGGCAGACACCTCTGGGCTGTATGCACCAGTTCTAGTTACTGGCCTGTTCTTGATATATAATTAAAGCAGAGTCAATTTCACACGAAAATCTAAATGTCAAAAGTCCAAGTAATTTTCATTCTAGACAGTCCTCTAAAGTTGATTACTTTTTATATTATGATACCACAAAGGAAACTTTAGGTCAGAAATGAAGCAATATGTCTACATATAGCTTTTGAAATGACACTAACCTTCTCCATCTGACTCAACTTCCTTTACTGCTTCATGTTCTTTGAGTAAATATCTCTTTCAAATGTTCCGTTTCTAATCAGAATTCTTCGTATCATTCCTAAGGAGTTAGATATATTTTTAAAATTCTTCATTGATTTATAACAGCATAGAATTTCCTTACAGCTGGTTCAGCCATATTGAAATTTGTGGCCCAAGTCCCACCATCTTGGAAAGGTGATACGTAATTAGCCCCAAAGTGTATGTACAGTACATATAATGTCATTATGCCCATTTTTCTTAATTTTTACTTTATCAATTATTTTATATCCTTTTTAGAATTTTTAGACTTTGTGTTTATTTGCTAAGACTGCCATAACAATGTATCACAAATTGGGTGGCAAAAACAAAAGAAATTGATTGTCTCAATAATAGCTATAGAGGTTGGAAGTCCAAGATCAAGGAGTCAGCAGAATTGCTTCTTTCTGGGGTCTGTGAAAAAAGTCTCTTCTATGCCTCCCCTCTAGCTTCTGGTGACTTTCTAGTAATCTTTGGCATTTACTGACTTCTATAAGTACTATCCCTACGTCTGCCTTCATCATCATATGATGATCTCCCTGTATATCTGTGTATGTAGTCACCCTTTTTATAAGGACAACAGTCATAACAGATAAGGGCCCACTCTAATGACCTCATCTTGACTTAAGTAAATACATTGGCAGTGACCCCATTTCCAAATCGGGGCATGTTCTCAGGTACTGGAGGATAGCAGATACGACTTTCAGGGAGACACAATTCAACTCGGAGCAAGCATATAAACGTACATATACTGCTTAGGAGACTTGTTAGCACATCACTGGCATACTTACATTGGCCTTCTCCATGACTTTTTTCATAAGATGAAAAGAAGTTTCTTAAGATCATCAATAATGTGGAACAATATAATAGATAGAAGTACTAAGGTCAGTTACTTCAATGGAGCTAAGGGTTAATTCTTATAGACCATTCTGTCTGATAGACTCGACCGCCAGCCATTCTAAGGCACAGGCAGTGTACGCCCAGCCTCCCTTCTTAGCATCCTTTGTTGTTTGCTTGTTGTTTTCTAACTCTAGCCATATATAGTCCCTGCCTTCTAACAAATTCTATAAATATGAAAGGATATTTATGGCCCATAGCTCTGTGTGCTGCCCATGTGACTTTGGTCATCAAGTTTTAAACAATAACAGCTCTGTGATACCACAGCAAGTTACACTATTTAAGTTTGTTTCGTAAGTATTGACAGGCAGAATAGCAAAGAGGTTTCATTTCTCTCTTAGTGCCAACTCCAGTAAAGTGAATTTCTAAATTTTTTAAAAGATTTTATTTATTTATTTGACATAGAGAGAGAGATCACAAGTAGGCAGAGAGGCGGGCAGAGAGAGAGGAAGCAGGCTCCCTGCTGAGCAGGGAACCCGACGCGGGGCTCAATCCCAGGACCCTGAGATCATGACCTGAGCCGGAGGCAGAGGCTTCAGCCCACTGAGCCACTCAGGCACCCCTAAACTGAATTTCTAAAGAATTTAATTGAAGTTTCTAAGGCCCATGGAAGAGCAGGTCATTGCAGATTCTTTCTTTTTTCTTTTTTAAGATTTATTTATTTATTTGAAAGGGAGATGGAGCATGAGTAGGAGGGGCAGAAGGAGAGGGAGAGGGAATCTTGAGCAGACTCCACACTGAGCGGGGAGCCCAATGCATAGCTCAATCTCACTACCCTGAGCCAAAACCAAGAGTCGGACGCTTAACTGACCGCACCACCCAGGCATTCCTCACTGTGGTTTCTTAATATTTGCCATGAGCTGGGCTATAGGAAGTGGTATAGTCATTCCATGACCCTCACTCAGCCTAAGGTACCCTAAGATAATCAAAATTACCCAAAGACAATTATAATCTAGATTGAGGCAACGTGATTATTCCATTCCCCAGATCCTGCTTCCCCCCACCCCGATTTCCTGTTTATGAATTACCTTCCTGCCCCACACCATTTAATGTACTAATACTAATTATCTCTCTGTCTCTTCTTCATTGACGCAGTGAAAACAGCCCTTGGCTTCATTTTCTGGATTGTCTCTCTTAACTTTTGCACTAAATGCCTGCTGGGTGCTATAGTTAGTAAATTAGGTTCTGCTAAACAGATGCCTTTTCATAAAATTCCAAAGGCAGAAATACAGCGAACACCATATTCCTGTGATTGCTGGTTGTGGTTGCTGTCAAGAAAGGTCACGAAGGGGCACCTGGGTGGCTCAATCCGTTAAGTGTCTGTCTTCGGCTCAGGTCATGATCTCAGGATCCTGGAATCAAGCCCCATGCTGGGCTCCCTGTTCATCAGGGAGTCTACTTCTCCCTCTCCCTCTGTCCCTCCACCCCATTTGTGCTCTCTCTCTAATAAATAAATAAAATTTAAATAGAAAAAGAAAGGTCAGGGAAATACGAGATCCTTCAACATCAGCATTCCAGGGTCCACTGCCCAGCTCTACAGGTTGAGAGACCGGTTTTGTGAGAGTGGAGGCTTCCTGCTTGCAGCCTTAGAGACAATTGTCACCTAGTAGGACAGTGATCCAGTCTTCCTAAAGATGTTTCTAGAAACACAACCTAGATTTCTTCCTTTAAACCCTCCAATTATTATCTAAGCACCTATGTTTGTGTAGGAAACCTCTTTCTGCTTCAAATACATAGAGTGGTACTCCTAATAATAATAGATTTAACTGATTATGAGGGAAGAGTCTATGCCATGAAGAGTTTATGGCACAGAAACACAATTTCAAGAGTGTTAGACATTAGACATTTCCTTTATTGTCTCTGGGTCATTTCCTTACGGAAGTTTTCATCGGATACTTCACACTACACCAAATCCCAGCTACATGCAATCTCACTCCTTTCCAGATTATTTCTAATTTGCCAAATTCATCCTAATTGCAGAGAAATTCACTCTCTTCATTTCCCAACACCAAACCCAGTTTTCAAGCCAGTTTTTTATATCCAACCCCAAAGGGGTACAAAGCAGCTCAAAATAACTCACATGCCAGGACCCGTTCTCTTATGTGGCAACTGTTCTTATCCACAACTTTTCCATACATGAGGCAATGATAGTTGATGTGGAAGCCAACGTAACAAGGACTTATATGTCACATGAGAAACTTAAGGAGTGACCATCACGGCATTATCAGGAAATATCAAGGCTCCTCCATGACCCAACAAGAGCACTATGTACTTCCCGAAGAGGTATGACAGGGAGCAGAATGAAAAGCCAGGGCCACCAGCCTGTTTTTTCTCTCTCCCTCTCACCTCCAGATCTCAGCTACAAAAATCAGTCCTGCCTGGACACTTTCAATCTGAATATACAAGCCTTTTTTTCCCAGCCAGTGTGATTTTCCCAATTGTTATTTTGATTTTTATGTTTCCTTCTACCTGTTCCTTTTTCTCCTTTGTAGGATTCTTATTCTCCACATTTTATAATTCCTGATGCTGTGCCCCAAATCTCTTAGCTCTCTCCTCATGATTTGATTTTTTGTGTTTTTGCTGTGTTTTGAAATGTGTCTTCCACTTAACCCTCCAGGCTGATCTCGATGGTGACTAATCTCTCCTTAATTCATCTACTCAGTTTCTAAATTTTAAATTTATCAGATTTTTAAGTTCCAGGAAGTCTTTATAAAGCTATAGTAGAATCTTGAGTCTTTTAAAAAACATTTTGTTGTGGTCATTCTTATAGTCATCTGTCTCCTCTGAACAGTTTTATCATCATGCTAGAAGCTTTCTTATTCTGATTGTCCTCTCTTTTTAATTTTCTCTTCCCTTTCCCTTCCTCTTTATTTTCCCTTCCCTTCCCTTTCCTCTTCTCCTCTCTCTCTGTCTCTCCCTCCGCTCTCTCTCCCCTCTCATTTCTTCTCCCTCTCCCCCGACCCTCTGCTTGTTTTAACTCAAAGACACTGCTGGATCCCTTTAGATTGTAATTATTTCCTCTGCACACCCATGAGTGTGTTATATACCAAGCTAACAGGGTACCAGGGACTGAAGGAAACCCACAAGTGGCAGGAAGTACTGCTGGTCGTTGACAGAGATGTGAGAACTGGAAACCCTTCAGTTCCCTCTGCAAATACCAGGCAGATGCTGGACTGGGGCTCCCTGCAGCAGAGGGAGGGTCACGGTGCCCCTCTGAAGCCTTCACAATCAGCAGGTCCACCTGGAATGACATGCACAGGCCAGCAAGGCTTTTCCTGTTGGGGATGCACAGATCTCGAGGCCCAATCTCTCTTCAGGAAAAAGAGTTCAGTTTCTCAGCCCAGATCAAATTCCAGGCCAAGACTGAGAATCATCCTAAACTTCCAGCCCATGTCAGGGTCGAGGATTTCATGCACACCCTCCAGTCCAAGCACCTGTTTCTCTATGAAAACATGGCTGGTAGTAAGATTAGAATTGAAAGAGAATGTTAGGGCAACAGGGAGGCACCAGGCCACCACAGCATCAGAATTCTGATAACTGTGAGGCAGATGGAAAAGATAAAAACAAAGGAGACAGACAAGATCGATGGAAACAGCCAGTATTATTTGTTTTATGCCTTATCACTTTCCACAAAAGATTTAATATGATGTACAGCAGAACCCATGCAATAAACCAGCAAAGCGTAAACAGATGAAAAATAAGAACTGAGCAAAACATAATTTAGAAGAGGAGATCTAGACAAGAGAAGAAAAAATAAAATAAGCAACTTTTATCTGAGCCCAATTAACAAACAGACTATCCAGGGGTTTGCCTGGGATGCTGATTTCTAATGCATGCTAGAGCATCACTGGGGCAAACTCACAGTGTAAATCTACGTTAAAGGAGAGAGAATCAAGTCAAAACTAAAAACACCCTTTACCACATTATCTTTTGAGTAATTTTTCCCTACCCATATATAATTTTAGTAAGTTCAATGTCAGCAAAGTGAGCTGAGTTTCTAAAACCAAATAAAGTCAGACATAGGTCTGCTTCCGGGGAATGAATAATTTAGCTAATGAAATTGGAAACCTGTACTATGTCTTCTAGGAAATTGTCTTGGGACTCTACACTTCTATAATGTATATAAGTTAGAAAATTATAAGGGAGATTGAAGGATATTTATTTTATTTTATTTTATTTTATTTTTTAAGACTTTATTTATTTATTTGACACACAGAGAGAGATCACAAGTAGGCAGAGAGGCAGGCAGAGAGAGAGGAGGAAGCAGGCTCCCTGCTGAGCAGAGAGCCTGATGCGGGCCTCGATCCCAGGACCCCGAGATCATGACCTGAGCCGAAAGCAGAGGCTTTAACCCACTGAGCCACCCAGGCGCCCTGGGAGATTGAAGGATAAAGAGCAGATAAAATAGGAAATATTCTGGTTGGTATTAATGAATGAATACATGATTCTGTCCGTATAACTTCTCAGAAAAAAAATTTTCTAACCACCTCCACTACATAAAATTTCAAAATACATTTTTAAAATTTCCATCTGAAAAGGCATCAAATGATCGAACTTGCCTCTCACTCTGCCCTACTGTCGTAGCCCATGCAGTAATAAGCCTTGTTGAGAACTTCTTCTGATCCTGTTCTACCTTTTCCAGAAGCCAGAATCTTGACTACAATAACTAGGTATGATATACCTAGTTCAAGCACTTATCTATGGAAATACGTAGAATGATTTTAAAATTCGTATCACTTGAAGAATAACAGTGGGTTTTCTGAGAACCACTAAACAGAAAAACCTTCCATATTCAGATACACTTAACTTGAACAGGAACATACACAACTTTCTCTAAATAACTCAGCAGTGTCATTCTGAGGTTGACCAAACTTCCTTCTCAGTCATGAATTATCAGGAATTACTCTTCCTTACCCAACCCACCAAGAGAAACTCTGTTTTGGTACGATTTGGATTTATCTTCTTGAAAATTCTGGTGGTAACCTTGTTATTTGAGCCTATAATACTTTTACCATATTATTCTGAGACTTTGCAAAGGTACAACGTTCATGGAAATGACCAAATCTTTAATAATTGCTTTTGTTGGATGACAACTTCCTTCCATAGGCTGTGTATTTAGTGCCATTTTTTTTTCTCCAAACTCAGCTCTAAGCTCTTTATCTCTTTTTACCATTGTTATTACAATTCTACACTTCTGTTCTCTACCCAGATGTGGAATCAAGAACTTGTATGGTAGAAAAACACACATCCCTGTCAGGGTCCGAGCAGGAAACAGCTGACCCCGGTGGGCACAGAACACACACCATACTACTCTACCCGGGAAACATATTTAAGAAGCCCCACTTGATGCAGCGTCTCCAAGTTGTTAAATAACTGAATACCCCAAATCATATGAGCTGCATTCAAATCCTTAGACATTAATGTTATTTCATATTTATAGAATAATATCTAAAGTCCTTTCTCACAGGCTCCCTCAATTGATGGCTGACACAACCCAGGGAAGCAGGTAAATAAGACCTAATTATCCTCATTTTATAGCTACAGAAGCTAAGAGTCTTAAATCTATAAGTCAGGGCAAAAACCACAGTCCATAAAGCCAGACAGATATGTGTTCTAATTCCAGTGCGCTCACTTATGGAAGTTCTTCATCTTTCTAGTCATCGTAGCTTGCTCCACTCTCATAAACCAGTTGTAAAGATGAAGTGAGATAATGTATAAAGAAAAAGCACTGGAAGGATCCTGGCTGGCATTTTACTACTAGATGCTCAATAAATAGCATTTCTCTTTCCTTTTCCTTTCCTCAGAGATGTGGGTCTGACCATCCGGCCAGTAAATGGCAGAGTTCAGAAGGGAACCCAGCTTCTCACTCTTGACCAAGTGGAAAAGTATTAGCTCAGGGGCCACAATTCCCTTCTATATTCATACTTTATGGCTTGTCCATACCACGCAAAAACGGCTGCCACAGAGAGAGAGGGGAAGATCCAGGTCTGTCCAGCCTGACACTTACATAATTGGGAAGCTCCTTCTTTAAGAAAAGAATACAAAATTGAGTGAATTGTGTAAGACTGATGAATCACAGACCTGTACCCCTGAAACAAATAATACATTATATGTTAATTTTAATAAAAGATTAAAAAGGATAAAAAGAATACAAAATTGAGAGTATAAGATTAAGTGCAAAAGGGCTATTTAGTTAGAATGAAAGAAGTCACAGCAAATTATAAAATTTTTAGAGCTGACTGAAAACAAAAACATTCCAGGGGCACCTGGTGGCTCAGTCAGTGAAGTGTCCAACTCTTGATTTTGGCTCAGATCATGATCTCAGGGTTGTGAGATCAAGCCCTGTGTCCAGCTCTGTGCTCAGCTCAGAGTCTGCTGGAAATTCTCTCTCTCCCTCACCCTCTGCCCCTTCCCCCACTCATGCTCTAAATAAAGAAACAAACTCTTAAAAAATTAAAATATTATAAAACCCTGAAAAATAATATATTTATTATCTCCCTCCGGAATTATCTCTATACTACCTTGTCTTACAATTTTTTTTTTGCTGCATTCTTTTTGATCACCTCTTCCTGCAACAATTTTGAAACATTACCCAAATACAGAGACTAGCAGAATAAGTCAGTCTTTCTTTGAGCATAGTCGATTGTTTTAGTTTATGGAAGGCAATTTTATCTAGAACTGCCAAACTTCACTAAGGTAAGACCTTCCATCTGATGTGCTAGAGTGTGCAAAATACGCAACTTCACCAGTTTGTCCTACTGCTTTCAATTTATGTCCTATAAACACGGGAATTTCGAAAATTCTATTTAATGTAATTCTCATTAAAAAAAAAAGATGGAGCATGACTGACTAGAAAGCACTGCCTTAATTAGGTATCAGTGTGAACTGAGCCTCCCATTTACAATTTTCTACATCTGACTGACAGTTGGGAGAATTTTCCATAGAGTAGTTTCTGGCTCCATATATTCCAAGTTTCGTTTCACCCCTTTTCCTACATACTCCTGGAGCTGGTTTATAGCATACTACTGTGCTTTTAAGTCAAGATGCCAAATACATCATACAGTGGCCATAGTTTGGATAGCTTATGTGTTCGCCAGGATGATGAGCAATCACATAGGTATCTTCTGAGGTGACAGCAAACTATGCAAAGTAGCTCATAAATCCCCTAGTCAGATCCTCCCCAAAAATGCATGCTCTGAAACCATACATGAGCAGAGAAATCTGGAGGGGAACAAGTAGTCTTAACGGATTGCTATTAAAACACCTTATGTTTTTCAAAACTTATAAAACATATGATGATTAGAACTAATTTCTAGGGGCACCTGGGTGACACAGTGGGTTAAGCATCCAGCTCTTGGTTTTGGCTCAGGTCATGATCTTATGGTCATGAGATCGAGCCCCGCATCAGGCTCCATGCTCAGCTCTGCTTGAGATTCTCTCTCTCCCTCTGCCCCTCCCACTCCGGCTCTCTCTCGCGCGCGCGCTCTCTCTCTCTGAAATAAATAAATACATCTTTAAAAAAAATTGCTAGGGCCCCAGACAGAGCTAGTGTAGGTGAGAGAGGCATGTTAGATTTACTGAAGGGAAATCCACCCCTAGAGGGACCCATTCCAAAGCACGTTCAGGGAGCCAACTTAATGAGACACCTCAGTTTTTGATTATAAGGGGAAAACATTTCTAGGACCTCAGGCAATTTAAAAGGATACGTTAACTCCCCACAAAGACTACCTTCACCCCATTTTCAATTAATTTATTTTCTTTGACCACTCTTGCTGCTTTGAAAACTTGAGAACTATCTAAGCAAAGAAAACCAAAGGACTGCTAGCTGGGAAGAAAGAATGTGTAGGTATTGGTTGCTCATTCCATGACATTTGACATTTGAGAATATTTTGTAACATTTTAGCTATAACCGCCACCTTGATCTGCCCATGCTGTATTACCATTTCAGATTCATTTTAACCCTGAAAACCCCAAGCCGAAAAGCTTCCGCAGCAACTAACCACGGGTTGTTTCTGTGCTGGCTTGTTTTCATTTCACCATGATCTTTGAACAGTCACTGAGCTAATTCGATTTTCAGGCCCATTAATCTGGAACTTCAAATCAAAGGAGAGCTGATGCATCTCCCAGATAGGTTTGCAGAGCAGCCGCAACTGTGGCCACAGCATCTTAAAACTCCCTGGGCTGCCTCCAGATGAGAGTGTGTCGTTTCCCTAAGCCCCGACCTACACATGGATGGCTGCTGGAGTGCCCGAGGGGAGTGGAGGGAGGCAAGGGATGCTTGGCATTTCTTCACTGTTTGTCATTAATACTAACAAGCCTGGCCTTCAACAGACACATGAGAAAGTGCTCGACATCACTCGGCATCAGGGAAATACAAATCAAAACCACAGTGAGATACCACCTCACACCAGTCAGTATGGCTAAAATCAACAAGTCAGGAAATGACAGATGTTGGTGAGGATGTGGAGAAAGGGGAACCCTCCTACGCTGTTGGTGGGAATGCAAGCTGGTGCAGCCACTCTGGAAAACAGTGTGGAGGTTCCTCAAAAAGTTGAAAATAGAGCTACCCTATGACCCAGGAATCACACTACTGGGTATTTACCCTAAAGATACAAAGGTAGTGATCCTCAGGGGCACATGCACCCGAATGTTTATAGCAGCAATGTCCACAATAGCCAAACTATGGAAAGAACCTAGATGTCCATCAACTAGATGAATGGGTAAAGAAGATGTGTGTATATGTATACAATGGAATACTATGCAGCTATCAAAAGAAATGAAATCTTGCCGTTTGCAACAACGTGGATGGAACTAGAGGGTATTATGCTGAGCGAAATAAGTCAATCAGAGAAAGATAATTATCATATGATCTCTCTGATATGAGGAACTTGAGGGTCAGGGCGGGGGGTCGTGGGGCATAGGGAGGGAAAAGTAATGAAACAAGATGGGATCGGGAAGGAGACAAACCATAAGAGACTTATAATCTCACAAAACAAACTGGGGGCTACTGGGGGGTGGGAGGGTAGGGGTAGGGTGGATGGGTTATGGACATTGGGGAGGGTTTATGCTATGGTGAGTGCTGTGAAATGTGTAAGCCTGATGATTCACAGACCTGTACCCCTGGGCAAATAATAATAATAAAAATAAATTTAAACAAAACAAAACAAAAAACAAGCCTGGCCTTCCGGCACAGTGAAATGGACAGCGCTTGGCTTTGGAATCACCACGCCTTCCACTCCAAGTCTCTCTTTGGTTTTGACTGCTCCATTTCCCTTAGTGTCCAGAATTCTCTTTCTTTACTGCCTTTTTCCCTTCTAGTAGGCTTTCAGGAAGATAGCTGATCTAAAACAAAAACAAAATGCCCACACTGGGTGCAAATGAGCACATCTTAGTGGCCCACTGACAGTGCTGATCAACCCTGATGCCCATTAAAATTACCCAGGGACTTTAACAAATACCAGTACTACTTGGGCCCTAACCCAGACTAATAAGAGCAGACACTCTGAGGTCGGGCCCAAACATGGCAATGTTTCTAGTACCTCCCCAGGTGAATCTATATGGTTATTTTATGTTCAGAGGGAAAGGAAACATAAGGGGAAATCTGAAACTCCATTTGTGGAATTTCAGGCATCAGAAAGCAAGGAAAGTATTTTAGGGAGCAGATGGCAGAGGGCTTTTCCAGCAGCCTTAAAATCCCTTCAGTAGTCAATTTACTTCCCCCATTCCTAGATAGAGCCCGCTATAAAAATGCTGTACCTATAGCAACCAAATGAGAATTAAACCAACCCAGTGAAGTGCCAATATCTGGTAGCAATCCAGTCCCACAACATCTGTAAAAAGTTGCTTTCCTATTTCAACTACGTATTTTACCAAGTATATTGTGCATGTCACAAATACTGACAGCAGATGTCATTCTAAAACAGAAATGTTTCTTTCTCTGCTAATGTTCTTTATTAACAAACATTACATGAGCACCTGCTGCGGAGACATGTACAGGAAGCGATTAGGAGATTAGGAAGTATTGGCAGAAATAATCCCTCTTTAGCTATAAAATCCTGTGATTCCGAGGTAAATCTCTTCTCTGAATGTTGAACACTTTAGAAAGACCTCTTATGAGATGGAATTCTAGAGGCATCAAAGACCACATTATTTACCCAAATTGTCTCCTTTCTGATCTGCTTGAAATTCCTATTTCCTCTCATTGCGTCAATGTAAGTTTCACAGAATTAGCTTGGAAGAGGTGACCTACACTGTAGAACCTACTGATCCCTTGGCATATATTCATCACCAAATCACCTAGAACAAATCCCTCAAGGTTTAGAAGCTTGAGCTGGAATGTTCTGTAGGGGGAAAAAGGGACCAAGACAGCCCGAGCCTCTGTGAGACAGTGTGAACCCTGCAGGCCTGGAAAGGACACAGACTCTCCAAAGGAAAGAGAAGAGCTTCAAAAGCATGGTCCCAGGGAGGAGAGGAAACTGAGGTCAGAAGTATAAGGACACCACAACCTCCACCTACTTCCCAAGTGTCACCTTGAGCAGGCCAAGCTTCTGTGTATTCAGGACAACCTGCCACCTTTTGAGCCTTTCTGCCTCTGTGACCTTCATTCACTTTGCTTGACTTTTCTCCACCAGTTTCTATCTGGCTTGATAGAACCTGACTCCTGCTGCTGCCTGCTCCTAGTTCCTACCTAATTCTACCTTTCACCGGCTGCCCCCACCACTGTCTCACCCCATATATATAGAATAGGATGATGTCCTTTTAAAGATTTTATTTATTTATTTGTCAAAGAGAGAGAGCGAGAGCGCACAAGCAGGGGGAGCAGCAGGTAGAGAGAGAAGCAAGCTTCCCACCGAGCAGGGAGCCCAACATGGGACTCGATCCCAGGACCCTGGGATCACGAGCTAAGCTGAAGGCAGACACTTAACAACTGAGCCACCCAGGTGCCCAAGATGATGTCCTTTAAAAAGCAAGTTGAAAAGTGAAGCATGGGTCATTGGGAAGCAGAGGAGAAATAAGATAGGTGCTGGTCACTGGAACTGTATTTCTAGGACATTGCATATTCACTAATACATAGTAATGTCAGCAGTGAGCAGTAAATGTTCCCATTTCCAGGACTGTGCTCATCCCTACCCGCCTTTCCCTCAAATCTTGTAGCACTCTCTCTTTAGAAAGAGACTGTTCACAGCACATGTGAAAAACTCATAAAACCGCCAGTCTGAATGGGAAAGATCTGGGTATGAGCTTCCCGCTAGTTAGTGGGCAAGACCTGAGTCCAAAATAATACTATTATTGTTTTTATGTAGAAATTCTGAAGTTAACATGATCTGTAGAATTATGGGATACAAATATAATGTATTTTTATGTTGTTTTTGCATGCTACCTCCTTTGAGAAAAAATAGCATTTTTTAGACCAACTACCTTTATATAGTATCATTATAACCACACATTAAGAAAATTTATGTTCTGAAATATTCTGTACTTCAAGCCAAAAACATAACTCATGCTTGCTTTTCATTCACTACCTATAGCCCATATAAAATAAAGTTACTTTGAATACATTGCAGAGTAGATCTAGATTGGTAAAAACAAGCTGAATTCAGAAGTTCCCAATCAATGGCAAATGATATTGAGAGATGTTCTAATGAATGGCCAATATGTTTTAGATATTAGGAAGGCATAAATAAAAATATCTCAAATGAATCAGGCCCAAATTACTGGCTCTAATTTTCAAATTTAATTATAAATACAAATGATTTTGTGATAATCTAATTGAGATTTACAGTTGCCCTAGGTTCAAAAAATTTCACCATAAAAATCTTAGCTTTGTTTGCAGCAATAGCTTGCTAAATACAATGATAGTAATTAAATAAGAAGGAGTACATTTTTGAGGGGAAGCGTGGTGTGAATTGTCTTTTTTGATGGTATTTGAATTAGCCAAGGAATATTAATAAAATGAACAAAATGAAATGTATTAATAAAATGAATGTGGCTAAAAATAGAGTAGAAATATTATCAGAAACAATTTACGATCATATGAAAATAATTGTTAATTGCTTGTTATATCTCCCAGGTATTCAATTTTAGCAGAAATTGCAACGTCTATGTATCCCTACTAGTGGATTTCAATCATAAGAAAGTAATCAAGACATTTGGACAGTAGCATCTTCATTGCCTTCTGTCACTTCATTTACATAATTGAATCTTCTACCTAAGTAGAAGATATCCCCAAATCAAATAATGTCTATAATGAATATACTTCTTTCTACTTAGTTCTATCTCTCAGAGTGACGTATAAAAAAACTCCATTCAGTAGCTAATAAATATCAGAGCTTTCCATTGTTTCCTACTGAATGTTGGCTCTACTCAGACTTCTGAGTTTGGGAGATACTATTAACAGCATAAAAGATAAAGAAGTTAAGGGGAGAATATGTCTATTGCCTTTAATGTGACCATCTTTATAGCTGCCTAGACACCTGAAACACCAAAAAGATGACTATTTATTCATTCATTCATTTAACAAATACACATTAAGTATTTACTACGTGCCAGGCACTCTTTTTGGCACTAAAGATACAAGATGAAGAAAATGAGCAAAAATCCTTGCCTTCCTGAGCTTTCATTCTTGTGGAAATAGCCTAAAAAATAAATAACATACTAAAATAATTAAATATTAAATGTTAAGCTGGGGTGGGGGGTGGCCCTGGAGTAGGGGCTGTGGCAGTGCGCGGGGACCCAGAGCGGTGGCTGCGGTGGCTGCAGGGCTGACGAGAAACTACCAAAGTTCCTGTGGAAGTAAAGTAGAATTTCATAAGAACATAATGGATGGAGAAGAGAAAACCTATGGTGGGTGTGAAGGCCCTGATGCCATGTATGTCAAATTGATATCTTCAGATGGTCATGAATTTATTGTAAAAAGAGAACATGCACTAAGATCCGGAACAATAAAAGCCATGTTGAGTGGCCCAGGTCAGTTTGCTGAGAACGAAACTAATGAAGTCAATTTTAGAGAGATCCCTTCACATGTGCTATCAAAAGTATGTATGTATTTTACCTACAAGGTTCGCTACACTAACAGCTCCACAGAGATTCCAGAATTCCCAATTGCACCTGAAATTGCACTGGAACTGCTGATGGCTGCGAACTTCCTAGATTGTTAAATAAAATAAATTATAATAAACTGTTAACTTTTTTCAGTATTTAATATCTGTAGTTCAGTTAGTAATTTTTTCATATATAGCATGTTGCCTGTGTGCAGTTGAACTTTAAAGTTCATTGCAAAGCAGATTATCTTCTGTTCTTTTGCATAGCAATCAGAGTTGAAATTTGTTTGCTACATCAACAAATTAAGGACATTTTCACAAATTGAGAAATAAACAAATATGCCAATTCGTAGGTGAAAAAAAAATAAATATTAAATGTTAAATGAGAAATGAGTGCTATGGAGAAAGACAAAACAAGCAAAGAGAATATCATGTTGGCAAGTAGAGTTTCCAATTTTAAACAGAATGGCTAGGGTAGACCTTCTTGAGAAGGCAACATCTGAGTAAGGATCTGAAGGAGATGAGGGACATGAGCCATGCAGGGAACTGGAGGAAAAGGGAACAGCAAGTTCAAGGCCCCTGAAGTAGAAGTATGCCTAGTGTGTTCAAGGAACAGCAAAGAGGCCAGTGATACCAGATGGAAGAGACCAGTAGATAACATAGAAGTAGATCAGGTGGGATAAAATCAGAAAGGATAGATTTAGTAGGGCCTATGAAGGGATTATAATGCTTTTCCACTTTGACTCTGCATAAGATGGGAAGCCGTTAGAAATTCTAAACAGAAGTGGCAAAATTAGATCAATGTTTTAAAAGCAATCACTTTAGTTGTTCAGCTGAGACTAGACTGCATGGATCAAGAATGGAAGAAGGAGACCAACCAGAAGGTAGCTTAGCCTGGGTTTCCCCAAAAGCAATGCTTGAGATGATGGCTGCCCACAAATAGCTTATTTTGTAAAGTGACCCCAAGGAAGAGAACTGGGTGGGCACCTGAGAAGAATAAAACAGGGAACTAGAGCCAGTGAAGTGCTTTATAAAGCTAGCTGCTGTGAGCAAGTGGCGTTCCATGCAGGGAAGACTCTGGAGATGTTCAAAGCTAATACTCAGAACTTTCCACCCAAAAGATGGAAGAGGGAGTATTTTCCCACCAGCTGCCATTCCCCACTAGCCAAGTGTCCCACGGAGATGTAATTCTCTTTAACTTCCAGTTTTGAAAATGGAAAGCAAAATAATGAGCAATTTCCCATGGATATCACACTTAGGGGAGGCAAAGAAACTCTGGAGGAAAGCAAGAGATGAGAAAGTTGGAGATAACTTGAGGGGAGCTATCACCAGATCACACTTACCGGCAGCCAGGTGTGGAAGCAACGACTGGAGTAAAAAGTTAGGTTGAGAGGCATGAGGTAGGGCATAAGACTTTTTCCCACACAGGGAACTCCTGCAATAATCCACGATGGTTGTTTGAACAAGAGTGGTGGTAGTGGAGGGGTGAGAAACTGTCAGGTTAGAGTACATTTTTCAACGTAGGGCCAAAAAATATTTGCTGACCAACTTAACGAGAAGTGTGAGGAAAAGAGAGTTTTGTGGGGTTTCTGTTAACTGAGTAGGAGGTAACTGTAAAACATTGAGGTTTGGGGGAAAGATCAGGATCTTTGGTTTTGGTTATGTTACATTTGATATTCCTATCAGACAAAGTGGAAATCTTGACATAAGATTCTGGAATTAAAGCACAGGGGAGAGATCCAAGCTGGAGCTATAAATTTTGAGGGTCCCAGCATATGCTCAGTATTTGAAGCCATAAAAGTGATTAAGATCACCAAGGAAGTGAATATAGATAGAGAGAGAGAAGAGGTTCAAAGCTGAGATGTGGAATACTCTATCATTAAGATATGAAGTAGAGGGAAAGAAACCAGCAAAAGAGATTGAGAAGGGAGCAATGACTGGTACAGGAGGAAACCCAGGAGACACTGTGCTAGAAGCCAGGTTGAGAAACTATTTCAGGAAAGAATGAATGATTAAGCTTATCACATGCCGCTGACAGGCCAATGGACCCCTGAATTTAGCAGGGAAATGTCACTGATGATGAGGTACCTGGAGCAAAAGCCTGGTTAGTTTGAATTCAAAAGACCAGAGAGGAAGATTTAGGGTTTGTGTGTCTGGAAAATCCTTTCAAAATGTTTTGCTGCAAGGGGAGCACGAAGTCAGAGGATAAGATGGGCTAAAAATTGCCTCTTCAGATGGAAGGAAAAAATGACATTTGTATGTGGATGGGAATAATCTAGTTGAGGGGAAAAGTGATGATCTAGAAGACAGAGAGGATAATTGCTCAAGCATTGTCCTTGAGCAGGTGGCAAGGGATTGAATCTAACACACTGGCAGAGGTGGGGGTCTTACTTAGCTTGCAAAGCTCAATTACAGCAATGGGAAGAAAGGTGAAATCTATGGGTAAAAGGCTGGTCCTAGGAGCTTGTTGATGTTCTTTCCCGGTTCCATTAATTTGAACAGTGAAGTAAAAAGCCAAGCGTGTGGTCAGGAAAGGAGATGCTGGAGGGTTGAGGAAAGAATAGAAGGTATATATATTTGATATCAAGGAAAATGAGACATGAAGAGTAATTGCCAGATGTTTTAGTCTACCTGGATTGCTAAAACAGAATATGGTGGCTTATAAACAATGGAAGTTTACTTCTCACAATCCTGGAGGCTAGAAAATCCAAAACAAGATGCCAACAGATTCGGTGTCTGGTGAGGGTCTGCTTCCTGGTTCACAGACAGCTAGCTGTCTTTTTGCTGTGTCTTTAGATGGTGAAAGTGGTGAGAGAGCTCTGTGGGGGTATCTTTTATAATGGCACTAATCGCATTCATGAGGGCTTCACCCTTATGACCTAATCACCTCCTAAAGGCCCCCCCTCCTAAATACCATTACACAGAGAGTCACATATAAACATATGAATTTTGGGAGGGACATAAACATACATTCTGTGATACCAGGTAGCACTGAGGGACAATTAGAGGGTCAGGGTCATGAGTTTAAAAGGATACCAGTCAACCTGGATGTGTGTGCTTTTCTTCAGCAAGACCCAGGTCTTCAGGTAAGGACACAGCAGAGGAACAGTTGAATTTAACCAGGGCTAGGGTTTAGCCAGTCACTACACAGACTATAAAGAGTCAAGTAATTAGGAGTGTGTGCAAGAGAGTGACTTTAATTACCATGGAATTAGGCTGATATGGAAGGACATGAGGACATGAAATGTGAAAGAGTGAAAAGTGTTAGATCAGTCATTGCAAGATGAACCACCACAACTGTGCTTCCCTATAGTGATTACAGTGACTATCTCCAAATCTAGGACCATAGTTTAGAATCTTAGGCCCCAGCAGCATTTTTTTTAAAATTTTGAAATAATTATTGACTCACAGAAAGTTGCAAAAGTAGTCCTGCATACCCTTCACCTGTATACCCTTCCACAATGGAAGACATTGTTTATAACTCATATAATATCCATGAGCATTCTTAGGGTATTGGGTGCCTTGTAATTAGATTAAATTCAGTGAAAGAGAGGATGACCTAAGAAGCAGCATTCAGTGGTATTCATACAGTTGCTCTCTCCTTCACTTACATCCAGTGCATGGCCTTCGAGCCAGATGAACAGACTTGGGTCCAGACACACTTGGGTTCAAATCCAAGCTCCACTTTTCATTGACTTTGGAATCCTGAGCCAGTTATATTGTGGTATAAGGTTGAAAACTAAACCTCAGTATCATATGTTCCTTTTAAAATTTACGTATCTGGTAAAATCAGGAGGGCCTCCAAAAGCCTAAGCATAGATTCCCCTCCCCATCTATTCCTGTACTAAGGTTGCCTAGGCTGAAGACCCTCCTTCCCAAAAAGACTGGCACAGTTCTTACTATCCCTGAGTAGTGGCTTTCAGTTCCCTATATGCCCTTGGAATTATTCAAATCAGCTAAGTTATATCCTCCTATGGGAACAAGGGGTCATTGCTGATTCTGTAAAGTCTAAATCCCACAGCCCCCCAATTGTTTGCTCTGCTCCTGAGCACAAATCTGTGAGGTCCTGCAGAGTGCGCAGAGTGCCCCCCCCCCTTCGTGCACTACTTTTGACCTCAGCTGTCCTGTTTCGTGTCCCACCATTCCAATAACTCTAGGGCAGGAATCCCTCCCTCTCCAACAGGGTGAACAGAAGGTTATAATCCAACTTTCTAACAAAAATTTCTAAGAAATAATGAAACAATCATAGTTGTAAGGGAAGAACATAAATCGGAAACAGAAGAAGTCCATGGAACTTCCTATGGAAAGAACCCAACTATACACACACCCATATGTATACATGAAATCACTATGCTGATCAAGATATAGGACAAATTCAGCATGTAGTTGCAATTTTTTCTTAAAGATTTCATTTATTTACTAGAGAGAGAAAGAGCAGGGGGAGGGGCAGAAGGAGAGGGAGAAGCAGACTCCCCACTAAGCACAGAGCCCCATGAGGGATTCGATCCCAGGACCCCGGGATCGTGACCTGAGCCAAAGTCAGATGCTTAACCAACTGAGTCACCCAGGTGCTCTGCAATTTTGATTTCTGTTTCACTGAAGAGTCTTTTAAGATAGTGCTTTTTAATGGCAAATTTCTTGTGTTAATATTTCAGTTATTAATGTCTACTCTTTTGCTTCATGTTAAATACTGTGGCTTGTATCATTTTGGGAGTTTGGAATTTATTAAGTTTTTCTTGCTGTATAATAATACATAGAAAAAGATTATAAATAGTACCTAGTAGCTGGAAACAAAGCTATATTCTCTGTTTTTCAGAAATAGAATTCTCTATATCCTATGTGGGGTTGCATAGACTAGTGTACATGGGTGTTTCTATAGGATTTTATTTGTATCTCCAATGGTTTTAATATATTTTTAATCAATTAAAATCCCTTTTCTCATATAAAAATAAAAAGATATCTTAGAAATAAAAAAAAAACACACATGCATCACCTCGCTCATCTTTTAATCTGTAAGATGGGAATTCAAATACAACCCTTCTCCCAAGTCAGATAAACTATCTTACTCAGTCTCTGCATCAAGAGATACTCCCTTCCTCTCTCTCCCTGCAGATAATGCCTCAGTTGCAGAGTGCAAGAGCCACCTTCTTCACAGTGATTCCCTCACCCTTCTTTGAACTCTTTTGACAGTTATTATATTCACTACACTAATGGTATGTACCTTAACTTCTCATAGGTACCCATTTTCACTGCCACTTCCAAAACTATAAGAGCAAAGAGTGTGCCTTTGCTTTTCTACACCTCAAAACACTTTATGCAGTTTTAGGATCACAGTAGATGCTCAATAAATTAAAATAAGAGCTAACATTTATTGTTTACTAGAAGTCAGGCCCTGAGCTAAGAGTCTTACAATAATCTTCCCAAAGGATGAAACAGTGTCTTCCTTATCCAAACATGGTGGCTTAAAGCAACAATTACTATGTTTTTGCTTCATGATTTTTATGGGTCATGATTTTGTGAGTCAGAAATCGAGGCAGAACTAAGCTGGGTGAAACTTCTATATGATGTCGATGAAAGCCACTCGGCGGTATCTGGCTGACAGATGGACAGGTCTGAAGGGCTCAAGACGGTCACACTTTCATGTCGAGCACCTTGGTGGAAATAGATGGAAGGCTGAGCTCATCTGAGACTGTCAACCATAGTACGTGGTGCACTGAGGATATTAAGACTTCTTACATGGATGTACAGAGCTCCAAGACCAAGTGTTCCTGTGAGCAAGATGGCAGCCACATGACCTTCCTGAAGTCACACTGTGTCACCTCACTGTATTCTATTGCTCAAGCAGTCACAAGCCCACCCATTTCAAAGGCAGGGGACATAGATTCAACCAATCGATGGGAAGTATGCCATAGAATTTTTGGCCAGGTATTAAAGTCACTAAAGATATCATCCCTGCTCTTAAAAAAAGTAAATTTGGACTTACAGAGAAATTGAGTAACTTGCCCTAGGTCATGCAGCAAGGCAACGGTGTTAACACCTGAGGAGGATGTCCATCAGCTGTACCCCCAGATAGGGACCCTGCAGTATCAGCATTACGTGTTTAATTAAGATACTTGATGTTGAAATATTTTAATGCTCTTCAAAGAACTCACAGTATATAAAGAGAGAGCTGCTTCTTATAGCCCATATATTCCTTAAACAGATACTCCCACAAGTCTCAGCATATAGTTTACAGTAGAGGGAAGATTTATCACTGTGCCAGAGCTAGCATATGGTTATGACACATTTATAGGAGTGATTGAAATGATTTGGAATGATGGGCCTGAGTTGCGTCACAGCACCCAAGATTATGAGGCATCCTAAAAAGAAGACTGATTTAGAGGCATTATGGCTAATGTGGCTGCAGTTGAAAATTGCTTGGAATTTGCATAGACGTGCCTTGAAAAGCAAAAAGCTGCTACAGTCTGACTTTTCTGGAAACTGTTTAATTAGTATGTTCAGTATTAGTTCATTTAATGCATGCCCTTATGGCCAAGGGGTGTGTGTGTGTGTGTGTGTGTGTGTGCATGCGTGTGTGCACATTCAAGTGTGTGTGCAAATGTGTATGTGTTTCTGGCAGGAGGTGAGGGTAGAGGCTGGTAGAGAGAGTATTAACATATTATTCTGAACACATTACTTTGTACAAAAATGACCCTGTCTGTGGGGAATTCTGGCAACATTAGTGACTTAGATGCAGAGTAGCAACAGGGCAGTGGGAAAAATACAGAAGATGGTGGCAGTGAGAATTAGATTTCTGATGTGAAATCGACTAAAGCTTTGAGAGGCATGGGAATAAGGCAGTGTGATGCAGTAATGAGGCAGGAGAGCTCCCGCAGGCTGAGGCTGGGATCCCAGATCAGACACGTCACACTGACTGAAATTTGAACCAACTGTCCGATGTCTCTGAGCCCCATTTTCCTTCCATGCAAAGCAGAGGGGATAACAACGAGAGTAAAGCACTGCAGCCAAAATTATAGAGACAGCACAGACCATGCCTAGAAATGGGTCTGGCACTTTGGGGGTACTTAATAAATGTTCTCTGATGATGGCGATTATCAGGAGACTGTAATTCTTCATCTCCTCTGATCAAGTTCCATGGATGGCAGAAACATTGCCATCAAATTCCCTTTGTTATGTTAAGGACATGTTAACACAGGGCATAGCCTATATTAAGAACTCTGTAACTACTGTGATATATAATGAATGCACGCATGAATGAATAACTGGGGCAGAGACGGAGAAGAGCCAAAAATAATGGGGTTAGGGAAGGCTGTGGCAACATCTCCAAGTAAGGACACGGGCTTTGAAGAGAGACACGCCTGGGCAGATCTGCTATGTCCATCAGTAGCTGCGGGCCACTGGGAAGACCCTAATACTTCCCTCCCGAGTTGTGGTGGTGGTTAAAGGAAGTACTAAGTACTATACATCAAGTGCCCATCAAGTGCAGTGTATGCACAGAGAACACGCTCCAACACCGATGGCCACCGTTGTTACTACTGCTAATAATCTAGTAATGGAGGACCCTTGCCCATTCCTTGGGTTTCTTCCTCACTAACAGTGAGTTCAATGCATTTTTGCGTACACCCAATTAGAACAAGAATTTGTAAGCCTGTTAGCTTTCATGTACATTCTGCAGATCTACAAATCTGGCTTTTTTCCTTTTCTGCTTTAAATGTTTTGGCTCTAGGTTCATGCTAGTTCTATTGATCGCTTTAATGTCACATCTAATGTTTCTTTAACTTAATGAAGATGCTTAGTGCCATGGTAGAATGGATATAAAGCCTCACACTATAATTATCAAAGCATGAGATCTTCATCCAAAATAAAATGATTCACATTCTATTTCACCTCCCCCCAGCAGTTGATATGTATGCTTATTTGATTTAATTTTACTTTTTGTTCTCTGTAATGGCTTGTCTCTATTAATTATACACTAAGCACATTTCTCCCCAAACTAGTAACCAGCTGCAGCATTTGGGTGTTTCCACCCCTGAATGTCCAGCTCACGACTGATTCTGTAATTCAAAGAGATGGTTGCACAGTCCTCTGAGCTCTGGAATGAAATGTGTTTGTTGTATGTCGTATTCTACCGAAATCTGACTCTTTCCATTATCTTTCTTTTTAAATTGCAAAAGCAATACATGCTCTGGTCCACACACTGATTCCTGAACCAAGGGAGGTGTTCTCTCATAGTATCGTATTCCTTAAATGCACTCTATAGATTTTACGGGTTCCATTCAAATGTGAAGTCTGATTCAATCAATACCCAGTCTCTTTTCCCTCTTAATGAAAATACTGCAGTACTATCTTAAAGGAATACTGTAGAGAATCTTCTATGAATTTTCTGAAAAGGAGTCCGTGAATACGAAATTTCCGAAAGAAAAATACAAACAGCCAACCAACACAGGAAATAATGTTCACCCTACTACGTAAGGGAGGAAAGATACCTTTTTTCCCATCCCCCTCCGAGGTCCTCCGGCTGGGGCTCTCTAATTGGACTGACGGTATGCTGAGGAAGAGAAGAAAATCATACAAATGTACTGAATGTAGATGTTACATGGCATAGGGACCCTTGTAAAATGAAGACCCAAGGAAATGGCTAACCCTGAGTGCTTTCATACTATGTTTGATGAAAAAAGTCACGGCAAAATGTGATAGAACAAAGGGGTATGAGCCAAAGGTTATAGACTGGGAGAAACTTGAAAAGCCCAGTCCTTTCCAATTCCTCTAGGCATCCCTCCCTCTGGCTTCAGAGATCAGGATGTTCTTTTCTTTCCTCAGGTACAGGGAGGGCACCTCTCACAACTAAGGACCTAAGGACCTGCTCTGGGGAGAAAGGGGACACCGGAGAGTCCTTCCAGCACTTGCCATTGTCTCAAATTCCTTCAGCTTGGAATATTCAGCATGCCATATTTTGGGGTAGTGTGTTCTGAACCCCAACACTACCTATATTCTTATTAATATGAATATAACCTGCAGCTATCTAGTGCTTCCTGTACACAAGTTCTGTTCTAGGAGACTTGCATGTAATGATTCATTTAATTCGCCATAACCACCCTATACATAGATACCGCCCAGATTCAAATGCAGGTCAACTAGAGACCATTCTCTATAGTCTAAGACACCGTGCTCAGAAGAAATGTACATAAAGCAACATAAAATACTAAATTTCACCTACCAGACTGACCAAAGATTTTTGCCGAGGCGATGACTCAAGGATGATAAAAATGTAGTGAAACAAGCTTCCTTATAATGTGATATGAAAATACGGATTGGTACATCCTTTGTCTAAGCTAATTAAGGGCCTCGGTAAGTTTACACCTTTTAATCCATGAATTGTGCTTCTAGAAATCTATACCTAGGAAAATACTGGGATGAGTTGAAAATTCTATGGTGATTCTGGGGGCCTTTGAGTCCTGCTGCCAAGATTGGGTTCAAGTTCCACTAACTGCCAGGAGTGTAGACTCAGGAAGTCAGCCAGGTTTTCTATGCCTCAGTTTCCCCTACTATAAAATGAACATCATCATCATATTATCCATCTCTAAGGTCTGCTGGAAGGATTCATATCCTTAATACATGTAAAGTGGGAAGAAAGATACCTGCCACACAGTTGATGCTATATAAATACTAGCCATTATATGCAGAACTATTTATAACAGGAAAAACTGTGAACTCCCAAATGCCCTAAAATTTATAAATAGTTACATATACTGGCTCATGCTTAAATGTTACATTCTATACAGTAGAATAGTACATAGCCATTTAAAATATTTCTAAATATTTATTGAGAAAAATAAGAAAATGC
This sequence comes from Ailurus styani, assembly GCA_002007465.1. NCBI lineage: Eukaryota > Metazoa > Chordata > Mammalia > Carnivora > Ailuridae > Ailurus > Ailurus styani. Next base: position 7,989,954 of record LNAC01000005.1, on the reverse strand, counting down.
TTGTGAAATAGTACTATATGCAAAAAAAAGGGAACAAAATTTTAAACAGGGCAACATTTAAATTACACACATAAATATGTTTGTGTGTTTATATGCACAAAAAATGTTGATAAAAATGCACCAAAATTTTTAAATCCTGGAAATTTTTGTGGCGTAATATAGATATGTACCACATTGAGTACAGAGGCTGATGCAGGGCTCGATCTCACGACCCTGAAATCATGACATAAGCCAAAATCAAGAGCCACCCAGGTGCCTTAATAGTACTCTTGATATTGCAAAACTAATACTTATGACCAAAAGCTCATTTCTCGGCCTACAAGTTACAAAGTGAATTTACATAAACCCTGGAGCTAATGTCTCTGAGACCGTGCACCACACACAGCATTGCAGGACTGTGTGCAGGCATTTCCTTTCTTCCTGAAGGGACAAAGAATCAGGTCATTACCTCTGAGTGAAGCAAGACAATCAGGCACTTTAGACAGAGCCAATTTTTAGATTCCTCTGTTAATCACTTCACTTTGAGAATGATTTCAGCATAAAATCTGAGTGAGAAAGAGAAAGAAGAACACTCTTTCTTAGGGGCTTCTGGAAGCCCCTTCTGGAAGCCATGTTGGTTTGTATTACAAACTGAAAGAAGAAACAAAATGAAGCAATGTAATGACCAAAATTGCCAATGCATTAGTAAGGAAAAACAGCCAATATGTTAGTAGAACCTGAATTTAACTTTAAAAAAAAGTATGCATTTAAAGGTTTAACAAAACAGTAAATCTGAAAGACAGATGGCTGTGAAGGGCAGTGTCATTCATTAAATATCCACTTTCTAATTCAGATTTCAGGACATTTCATAGAATTTTAATGTCTTCTTAGAACACAATCACTTGAATTTGATAGCGTTTCAGCTCTTATCACAAGGGCTGTCATTTCCTGTATGAAATACTTATTAAGTTATAAAATGTTCTCTTCAATCTTCTGCAGAGGATTTCAATTCCAACCTGGCCTCCTGTGTTTCACACTATTACTAAACAGCAATTTGTAAATATCTTTCAAAGTTTTAAACGAAGGTGGCAGAATGCAAATTCTGAAAGGCAATACAAACCTGCAAAATATAACTGGGCCGTCAGGAAAAAAGAATTGTTGGCAACATATACAGGAAATCCCTTTTGCAATCAACCTGGGTCTTATCAAGGTTCTGTTTGCTTTGCAAATACTGATGAAGTAGAAATCTGAGAGGTGATTGAGGTTATTTCCTAAGTAATCATCTGATGTTCTGGTGGTTAAGTATGTGGCATTAGTTAGAGTTAATAGAAAAGGAACTCCAACAACTCAACACACATCCCTCTTTTATCCACAGTTGATGAAAAAAGAAAACACCACTTTCACTTATTTAATGTACCAATCAACCCAACACAAAGTAAATAGCAGGGCAATTGGTTTCTGTTTGTCTTTAGAACTTTTTTAGGAGCAGAGGCAAGGACATGAAAAATCTGATTACTCAGTCTTACCCACACAGATGGAGAGAAGACATTTGTGATTTACAAAACTAAACAAAAGAAGCACCCCTGCACATGTTTCCTGAGCAAAAAGAGAAGAAGTGAGTATCTCCTCACCCAGAGCTGTAGTTGCAGCCAGAATGGAAAAGAAAGGAACAATAGCCCAATTGGCCAGGGGGTTGGGAACAATGGGATCCTACGTGGTCTCAAGCAATCCATCTCTGTCCAACATCCGGTCACTAGATCTGTAGACTCAAAAAACCTGATTTAAAAAAATACTTAACAGTTTTTCTTTTAGTAACAGTGATATATTAAAGAGAGCTAAAATTAACTATAATTCTCAATATTACTGTTGATATCATATCCTTCCTCTGAGGCTTTCTCTATGCACAAACTGTTTTACGGACAATAATGCTACAGCCATGGGCTAGATAGCCTCCAGGGTTATGCCATAATTTTAGTTAAATTTAATGCATTCATTTGCTAGTCAAAGGTGTGGTCTCTGGAATGAGACAAACCTGGATTAAAATCCAATAGTTTGGAGCACAGTACTTAAACTCTCCACAGTTTACTTTCTATGATGATAAAATGTATAAAATGTCTCCTTTGGGATCAAGATTCTGTGAAGATTTGGTGAAATCATGTACTTAAAGCCCTGAATACAAGACAGATATTAAGTTCTAAATTAACAGCAGTTATTTTTACTTTGTATGTGTTTTAAAATTAGCAATGTAAACAACTCAGGTGTTCCTTTATGCTAATCTTTGGAAACTGGATTCTGGCATTTCCAGTGTGTATCCTGACCAAGGATGGCGGACACACACTACCTCACCATTCCCAGGCCCACTGGTTGACTCAGCATCACATCAGTTGCCACTGTTTGGAAATAATCTAAAAACAACCATCTTTTTTTTTTTTTTTAAGATTTTATTTATTTACTTGACAGAGAGAGAGAGAGATCACATGTAGGCAGAGAGGCAGGCAGAGAGAGAGGGGGAACCAGGTTCCCTGCCGAGCAGAAAGCCCGATGTGGGGCTCGATCCCAGGACCCTGAGATCATGACCTGAGCTGAAGGCAGAGGCTTAACCCACTGAGCCACCCAGGTGCCCCAAAACAACCATCTTAATGTTGAAAAACAATCATCTTAAGTACAGATAGCTAACACATGTGTCTTTATTTGCAGATGCCCTATTTAGTAATGGTGACTGCGGTAGGGGTGGTGGGATCCTCACTCTACATCCTACTGGCCAGATGCCCCCAGACCAATCACTTCATTTGGCCTGGTCTCAGTTTACCCAACTGCACAATAATAAGGAAAGCTTAGAACAGTGTCTAGCAGCACTAGGTGATTTGTAATATCAGCATTCATACAGAGCACTTTATGGGATTCATATCCAGAGAAGCACTTATTATTTGAAGATTGTCTTAGTTCTGCCATGAGACTAAGAGCTAGGTCTACAAAAATGGCTTTCATACGTCCCCTCTGCCATCCACAGCTTGTCCATGAGGGCTCCTCTCCCAGTCACGAGGCACGCGGTGGCAGCCGTTCCAGAGATTCGAAACAGATGCACTAATACTATGAAGAAGAGGGCCATTTCCTCCCATGAATATCTATTTATTAGCAAAGAAAACCTTTGTCAGAGCCCTCAGCAGGCTGCCCCTCAGATCCCACTGGCCAGGGCTGTGTTAAACACCTAGGCCTAAACTAGTCACTGCAGGAGGAATGACATCACCAAGAATGACCTGGACTAATAATGGCTCACCCCCCAGAATATGGGAGAGCAGCAAACTTAATATTGGGAGGGGGGTGAGGGATCTCCCAAGAAAAGGAATTAGGGGATGGGGGAAGGAAGCAAGGAGAATGGCTTTTGTAGGCGATCCATGAAATCTAACACCAAATCCTTTCTCAGTAATTTTTACCATATATTAAGCATATACTGTATACCAGATACTTGCTTTGTGTGGATTATAATTCTTTTAACAATCCACTCCAGTATGGCCTTTGGCCCCGTTGCTCTCATGAAGTGCTCTTGTCCTAAGTCACTTCTCTGTCCTCATATTTACCCCTCAGCAGAAACAAATACACTTAACCCCTCCCTGTATATGTCAAAATATTCTCGTGTCTTCCCTCTCCTAGCTCCTCCTTTTCCAACTCTTCCCTGACTCCCTCTTGTCAATGTGGCATCGAAAGGCTGGAGTGGCCCAGGGCTCATGCTGGACCATTTCTGTTCTCTGATCATTCTTTCTCCTTGAGTCATCTCTTCCAGCAAAGCTAGTGAGTCCCAAATTTATGTCCCTAGCCCAGAGCTCTGCCCTAAGCTCCAGGTTGCATATTCTACTTCTTATTTCTATATACAAATTTGATATCTCTACTTAGATCCTAACACACAACTTGAACTTAACATATGCAAACTGGAACTCCTAGTTTCTTTGTCCAAACCAGTTTCTTCTAGAGTCTTGCCTCATTTGATTGATTCTTCTTGTCAAACCAAAAAACTTAGGAACTATCCCAGATATCTCCCTTGAGCCCCTCACATTCAACCTATCAGCAGGCTTTATCATTTCTACCTTCAAAATATATCCCCAAACCATCTTCTTATCTCCATTTCCATTGCTACTTCTTCACTCATCCTTGCTACCACCATCTTACCTAGAATACAGCTAAAGCTTCCTGATTGTTCTTCCTGCTATCATTCTTAACATCTGTGCCACAGTCCATTTTCTACAGAGCAGTTAGCTTTTAAAAATACAGATCAAACCATATAATTACACTTCTTACAAGTCTCCAATGATTTCCACAGCACTTAGAGAATATCCAAATCCTTACAATGGCTCAGACACATTATGTGATTGGAACCTTGCCATCCGGTAAAGCCAGTCTTTTGTTTCTAAAAAGCGCTGTCCTGCTTCAGGGTCTTTGCATTTTCTACTCCCAACACAGAACACTCTTGCCCTCATCCTTCAAAGGCTAGTGCCGTTTTATCATCCAGGTCAGCCTTGTCCTCAGGAAAGCCTGCCCTGATCACCCTATCTGACGGAGGGCTGCGTCTGCCAAGGCATTCTTACTGTATACTAATTAAGACTATCCAAAGTGGCTTATTTAATTATTTATCGTCTGCCATCCCCCACGAGAAGGCAAGCTTCATGAGGACAGGGACTTTGTGCACCTTATTCAACGCTGTATCCCAATGTTTAGAATAGTGATTAGCACACAGTAGTTACTCAATAACATTTGGGAAGTGAGTAAATGACACGCTAGAAGGGAAATATTTTCCCCCAATGTACAGATATTAAAATTGAGAATCAAAGAGGTTTAAAAAATGTTGTCCAAGGTCCCTCAGCTTGTTTCAGGCAAATCACATTTTAACACTGAGTGTCAAAGGTAATGGGCAATGGGTGTTCTTTCCAGGACACTAATGAAGGATGGTTGGAAGAAAGGCAGGCAGGGACGAGGGGTCCCAACCTAAGAGGAAACCACTTTTAAAAGGATTTTACACCACCCTGGAAGGAGCCCTCCACCCTTTCCCATGTGATAGATAGATGACAAAAACCTGATTGAGTGACAGGCCCAGGGAGGGTTAATCAGATTAAAATAGCCCACCGACAAGCCCATAAAAACTCCTAGATCTAAATGCCAAATCGCAGAGCTCTAGGATCCCCTCCCTCTTTAGGAGCTTTGTACTATCGCTCAATAAACTTTACAATTGCTCCATAAACCTTGCTTTGCTGCCCCCCCCCTTCTTTGTCCAGTCTACCTCTCCATCCTTCGAAGCAAAGCCATGTGACCGAGAACATGGACATCAAGGGACAAGAAGTCCCATAACAACACCACTGAGAATTTAGATAACTTGTTTAGATCCAACATTAACAACCTTACAACTACTCTATCCTTTTCTTAACTCAGTCAACGTTGGGATATTGCTACATGGGTAGCAACAGTTTACACCAACAGATAAGAGTTAGAACCTGGAACGTGGAGGTTAATGAACCTGCTGACACAAGAAATCCAAGACTTGTGACTTCAACCAAATGTTATCACTAAGTAAATAGAGATAAAATGCAATGGTGTTATATATTGAGGATCAGAGAAGATTTGTCAAACTTTACAAAAACCCTGTAAATCACCATAAAATTTATGATATTTTAAAACAAGAAGGCCCAGCTTCAACCCAAATTATGGGAATGTTTTTCTTTTTTATAAATAACATTTTGATTTTATGAAGCATATTTTTATCTCCTTATGTCTATAAGGCTTCCTTTTATTTCTTCCAAAACTGGAGGGCTAGTTACGAAAATCGAGTTCATCAACACACACATTTACCGAGCACATTTATCTCGGCTGAGGGCTGCGCCTGATCTGAGTCCAAAAGCCTGTGGTAATTTATGAACCTTTAAAGTCTTAGAAAGAAATACCAGTTGAAGTCAGTGCAAATCTGAGAGTCTAGAAGCTCATCCAGTACAGCCTCCAAGATCAGAAAGAACCTTGGGGAAAACTAAAATTCACTAGCAACCCTGACATATCAGAAGGAAGCTAATAATGTCGGGATGTTCTGGTCAACAGTCCTCTGGGTTTCCTTAAATCATTCAAAAACATATTACTGTCAGTCACTCAGCTGGGCCTTAGAGAGGCACATGACTGAACTGGCTCTGCTCCCAGTTATTGATTCAAATGTGGTTTCATGCAGAGCAAAATGCTCGGGGCGGTATCAGGCTGCAGTTCAAAATGAGAGGAAGGTCGGCATTTTATTCGCTACATTGCTTCGCTCATTGACCCCTGGGTATCTCCAAACATTGGCTGTGGCACAGCTGAGTTTTCTAAACTCCTACATCTGCTTTCGTGTGTCATGAGGTTTCAATTAATACCCAGGGGAAAATGCTTTCTCCTGGGAGAGGAGGCCAGAAAGCCCTGAAGGGTGATGGGCAGTTTGCTGTTACAGCTGCAATAGCCATAACCTGCCACTCGGGGGACAAGCCACTTGTTCCATAGGCCCTGTGGGCGGCTTCTGAAAACAAAACCCTCTGATCAGATCATCTCCCTTCAATACTGAAAGAACAATCTAGAAACCTAACTGCAAAGTCTAAGGGCTGGGTGTATCTGTACAGATAGATGTACATTTGGGGCACCTGGATGGCTCAGTCAGTTAGGTGTCTGACTCCTGATTTCAGCTCAGGTGATATCTCAGGGTCCTGAGATCGAGCCCTGCTCCGGCTCTGCGCTCAGTGGGGAGTCTGCTTAAGATTCCCTCTCCCTCTGCCCCTGCCACCCTCGCTTGTGCTCGCTCACTCACTCTCAAAGAAACAAATAAAACTTTTTNGGAGTCTGCTTAAGATTCCCTCTCCCTCTGCCCCTGCCACCCTCGCTTGTGCTCGCTCACTCTCACTCTCAAAGAAACAAATAAAACTTTTAAAAAATGTACATTTATACATAGAAGCCTTTAGCTAACAAGACTTGAGAAACTCCCCAATTTCCACCTACCCCCATAGGCTTCGAATACTTCTCTCATTGCACTTATTATTTCTTCTGACCTAGGAACTACAGAAGGTTCCAGGGAGCTCAAAACAGAGGAAGGGCCTCACCTCTGGAAGACCATGACTACATTTTACACAAGTGTGGAGTCAAGGATAAGGATAAGCTGGGATCTTTCAGAAGATCGGGTCGGAAAGAGATTAGCGACTCAAGTACTTCTACACACTAAAAATCTGAGCCACACAAGTGTTTTTTGTTGTTGTTGCTTTTTTTTTCACATTCACCGTGAGGCAAAGTTTTCTTTTTCTCTCTTTTTTTTTTTTTTGTTGTTGTTAACATAAAAGGGAAGTGTCGGCACATAAATTGCTCAGTACGGCTCCTATCTTGTCTACTCTCTCTGGGTCCCTGCCTCCCTCTTTATTTACCTTGACATGAGAGCCTTTATTCTTGCCAGAGAGGCAGTTGAGGTGGAAATGCTAATTTATTTGTGTGTAATCACTCTGAAAATGAACAAAGGAACCAAATTACCCAAGGAACATTGTAAGATAAAAAAAGCACCGTTATAAATATATCTGTCTGGATAAAACTTTGAACTGCTTTTTTTCACTTGTCTCCAGAAAATGGCCAAAGGTTGTATTTTGTCATAACAGGCCTTGGATGTCAGAAGATATCCTTAAACCATAAACACAGCCATATACATCTACAGACATACACACACACACACCTGCACACACACACGCACAAAACCCATATTGGAAAGTTTAAGAGAAAACCAAAAGTCAAGATGGATCAGGCCCTGGTTGATACCACAGTCAAATATCAGGAATCATGTGTTTGTAAGAACAAACTGGTCACCAGAATCTGGAGTAAGGCTAGCATTATAAAAAAAGGCCCAGGGTCAGGCAAGCCAAAGGCATTTTCTTCTATGTCAATCACTAACCAATTTCAGGGGCACTACAACTAGCCTCTGAAAGGCTGTAACAAGAGCTCATAGCTGGTCTGGCAAGCAGGACCTCACCTAGAGCAGGAAATTACATTTTCTTCTGGTCAGTCCAGAAAAGGATAGCTGAGGAGAGGAGTCACATCAAGAACCTGGTAGCATTTTCTACTCCAAGACCAGTCTGTCTTGTCTGAGCCCAGATCAGCTCCCCTGTTAGCTAAGGAGATTTCCTTAAATTATATATATATATATACACACATACATATACATATACATATATATATATATACACACACACGTAATATGTATATATACATATATATATATAAAAGCAAAAAGATGAGACAAAACCAGTCACCACTTCAGAATAGGGTCAAGCATAAGGAAATAAGGAGTATTTCATTGTGAGAGGTAATGGTGATTCATGTCAAGCTGGTCCTAAACTCCATGGTAATAGCCAGAAGCTCAGAGATTCTAACAATTGTTTGGGAAGTGAACTGGCATGATTCTTTTTTCTGCTTCTGTTAAAAGCTTAGGCTCTGGCCTAAAGTGCTTCAACACGAGTTCTAGAGTGAGTTCTACAAATTCTAAGCTCTGATCATGTCAGTTAACCTGTTTAATGCTGTTTTCTCATCTCTCTGGTGGAAATAGGAACAGGATTTACCTCACAGGTTTGCTGGGATGATTAAATAAGACCCTGGGACCAGCCTGGCACACAGTAAGCCTTCAATAAAAGTCAGCTACCATAATTAGCATCATCATCATTATTCTTCTCATTCTGTTACCATAAAAGTAACTTTCTCCTTTTTGGTAAAAGCCAATAGTGTCCTATACACCAGAGGACTTCAGCAAATCCATTATTACTTTTCTCTCCTTACCTTCGACCTCTCTCCTTCACTGGATTTTCCAGCAGCATTTAGTCATGTGTTACTATTTGCCTTCTTTCACAAAGCTCCCCCTGATTTCACACCCTGCTCTAGTCAGCTGCTTTTTCCCTCTTGGCTTAAAAAAAAAAAATAAAGATTGAAATAGTTGTCTGCACATGTGGTCCAACTTCCATTCTGACATCAACCTCCCCCCACCATGACTTTGGCCCCTACCGTGACCCCCATGTCTGCCAACCCCGGCGGACACTTTTCAATCCCCATAAAACTAGAACTCTTTGCCACATTCAATATGGTTTACTACCTACTTATTGAAACATGCTGGGTTTTCTTTTTTCTTTAACATTTTTGTGACTTTTAGAGTTCCTCTTTATTCGGTCTCCAGGCCTTTTTGGTTCTTTCGGCACTCTCTATGTCAGTGATCATGGCCAGTCCCATGACTCTCCATATTTCCAGCTAGAATCTCTTCATGCATAGAAGCAACTCTATCTTCTTGACTTCTTCCCTTGGAGTCTTCCAGACATCTAGATTTACCATAGCTAAAATGAACTCCTGATATTTATACACATGGTCCCAAATATTCTCTTCCTCAAATCACTGCATTTCCATAAATCAATACCCATGTATTTGCTTGTTGAAACCAATGTCATTTGTGCTATTTCCCACCCTTTTATTCCCATCTAATCCATTGTTCATTCCTATGAACTGTCTCTCTAAAATAGTGGTTGTCAATTAGGGGAGATTTTGTCCCGAAGGGATATTTAATAAGAAATACCTGCCTGTCTGAAAACAGTTTTGGTTTTTACAACAGGGGGAGCAAGAAGCACTACCAACAGAGGAAGAGGCCAGGGATGCTGCTTAAAATCCTATAATCAACTGGAAAGTCCCACAAGGAAGAACTGTCTGGCCCCAAATGTCAATAGGCTTAAGGTTTAAAACTCTGCTCTTAAATGCGTCCTGAACGTGTCCATTGGCAGCACCGGGTTCAACTCATGACCCTCCCTGGCTCTATTCTTTCAGTGCCTTCCCCAGTGGTTTCTCACCTCCTCTTGTCCCCCACGCCCTCCTCCTTTTTTCCACTCAGCAGCCAGAGTCACCTCTGTAAGATGTGTATATGATCCTACTAAAACTCTACTATCATCCTAACACCTTTCAATAGTTTCCCCACTTTGCCTAGAACAACAGCCCAACTTCTAAATAAGTCCTGGGCCTTCCCCCACCTTTCCAACTTCACCTTTCCCATCACTCTCCCCCCATCACTCAGTCTGCCTGAAGCGACTGTGCTTCTTCCTTTCCCTTAACACACCTGACCCTCTGCTTCCTCTGGGACTTTGCCTAGAATTTTCTTCCTGCCATCTTTACCTATCCAAGCCCTACCCAAGATTTATATGCTCATGTGAATACCACTTCACATTAAGGCTTTCCTCTAAAGCTCCATGATTTTCTCCGATAGCACTCTTTCTTAGTATTCACTGTGCTTGGGACAATTTTTATTTTTGTGTGTTTATTGTTTAGTGTCTGTCTCCCCAGAGAGAATATTAGTGCTGTGAGGTTGAGGGAGCAGGAGAATGAGAAGAACTGTAAAAATTCTGGGATCTGAGCAGCACATGCGGTCTGAGCAGTTCAGACCAGAGGATGGAGGGATTAAAGAAATCTTCACTTAGTTCCTTCATACTTTTGTTTAGGGCTCATGCTATTGTCAGGGATTTCCTAAGCTTCAGCGTGGGGGAGTAGCACATACCCGTACCCCAGTGACTCCTGACAGTGGATGTTCGTGTGGGGTATATCTGACTCATCCATATCTTTCCATCTCTATTTTAAGTAGCCTCAGCTTCACTCTCCTACCACAGTGGTGGGCATCTTGGAGCAGTAGCATGATGGCTTGTATGAACATACAAAAACAATTCTATTATTTTTCCTCTGTAAAAATTTATCATGAAATATTAAATTTTATACTTTCCTTCTTAGAATGCACATCGTTTGCGAATCTTTGTGGAGACAGTGAAAGGAATTCATTTAACCTTGAGAAGAGTTAGAATTATGTCACAGGAAAGCAAGAGAAAGAAGCAGTCAATTTTCAGGCTTGGAAAAGGTTTTTCATGTTCAAAATATAGACTTTTTAAATCCTCTTCAGAAGCAACAGTTTTGAAAGCCAAAGCCACTGATTTGCAGTTTTACTTTGAAAGCCAAAGCCATTGATGTGTGACAGTTTTATTTTGTTGAGACACAAAGTGGGGGAAAGAAGGCTCTTGAGTTTCAAAATGGAAGGTCCTGAGGGCAAGTAGTATATAGTTGATACCACAACAATACACAAGAACTACAGCAGGACTGCAAATCAACCAACATCTGGGGAAACTGAAGGAGGTCACTCAGACTAAGAAAGGACAGCAAGATGGAATCAAACAAGCTGTAACACCAGCAGAGGCCAGTAGGTCCGTACACCTGACCAGAACCAAGGGACCATGGACAGAGAAATGGAGTTGCTACTGAAAGAGACCTGAGGGGCGCCTGGGTGGCTCAGTGGGTTAAGCCTCTGCCTTCGGCTCAGGTCATGACCTCAGGGTCCTGGGATCAAGCCCCACATCAGGCTCTCTGCTCAGCAGGGAGCCTGCTTCCCCCTCTTTCTCTGCCTGCCTCTCTGCCAGTGTGTGATCTCTCTGTCAAATAAATAAATACAATCTTCAAAAAAAAAAAGAAAGAAAGAAAGAAAGAAAGAAAGAAAGAGACCTGAACCTAATTGGTATCTAGTATCAGAAAGATGCTTGGGAACAGAAACAAACCATCTAAAATGGTGGCCATTAGGCATGTGTAGCAATTGAAATTTAAATTAATTAAAATTAAATAAAATTAAGACTTCATGTCCTCAAATTTCAAGTGCTCAACAGCCACATATAGCTAGGGGCTCCTGTATTAGACAACATAGAAATATTTATATGATCTCATAAACTTTTATTGGACAATACTGCTGAATATCTATGGTCATGTTCAGGTGCTCCCTTAATGTTGTAGAGCCTGGGGCAGAAGAAGGCACATACTGCATGTCTAAATATTTAAAATGTAAAGGTCAGAGGCGCCTAGGTGGCTCAGTCGGTTAGGTGTCCAACTCTTGATTTCAGCTCGGGTCTCATGATCTTGGGATCCTGGGATTAGGCCTGCGATGGGCTCTGTGCTCTGTGGGATGTCTGCTTGGACTCTCTCTCTCCCTCCCCTTCTGCTCTGCCCCCATCCCCTCACTCACACATGCACTCTCTGTAAAATAAATAAATCTTTAAAAAACATAACATGTAGATAGGTCAAACTAACAAAATGTTGAATAAACTTCTGTTTTCTCCTCCTACTTTGACAAATACTCATAATTACCTGGAATTCTAAGTGCCAGTTTAGATTCTCCAACTCCTCTGAGTTCCACATTGACTGAAATCTGATGGCACAGTAAGAACCAGCCCTCAGCCCTCAGCCCTGACTCCTTATCTCCCTCCCAGCCACATGTGACCCTGAGCAGAGCCTTACACACACATGGACATCCCAACCTATACATTCAAATCACGGCACCCATGGAAGCAGAAGCCTAAGGGAGCAGACACATGTGGAGCACAGCCCACTCTTAGGAGGAAGAATCCAGAAAAGAGTCTTCTGTCAGTTCCTGCAAACAGGATTAGGGTCTTTTAGATTTCTACATCCCAAGTGCACAGAATGGAATTGGCATGGGGAAGGGAGTATGCCTGCTCCTGGCAGTCATGTCTCCTCAAGCCTGCACTCTTTATTTCATGAAGAGTCATTGCTGGAAAGGACCAGACCAAGGTATTCTCTGGTGAAGAACGAAGACTCTATCTTCTCACTCAGTTAGTCGGCTTACAAAATGTATTGCTATGTCATATTTTGTTCATTTTTTCCTCCTTGTTACTAATTAGAGGAGAACCTGACTTCACTTGCTCTCTGTAGTACTTTCTTAAACCTAGATAAGTTCCAGGTGCATAGTGGATACTCAATAAACATTTGCTATACTAATAAATAAATAAGTTTAAGAGAAGATTTTAATGTCATCTTTGTGGGGGAGCCATGTTGGCTGTTCTTGTCATCGGGTGAGGATGTTCACAGGTGAGAGTAGCATTTAACAATTGCAGGCATGGCACCCATGGAATCCCAGGCAGAAGTGATGTCTCTCTACAGCTGAGGCTTTGCTAAACCTAATCAACTGTCTCAGGTGGACACATTCACCTTTGAAATGACCCAAGAGAATCACAAAGCACCCAAAATAGGAAATGGAGTCCTTGTCATAAAAAAAAAAAAATAACGGCGATGAATGAAAGAAAAATCTCTAGTATCTGTGCTTGGGAGAAATTAGGCCAGGGTGAAATACGACTTCATTATACTTTTTGCTTTACACTTCTATACACACCACAACTCAAGGTCTAATACCCTCTGTGAAATAATGTATTGGTTCCATTGATAATTGCTAGTGGCCATGATGAGCAATATTTTATACATATCCATCAGGTCTGGACCAAGTATAACAGAATGAAAGACATTCAGAGGGATGTTTTAATTTAGTTTAGTGACTGATTACTTTAGAGTCTACTTATATAACTAATATAATTAATGGCAGCTTAGTGGATACATTTGAGTTGAGTGAAAAATTTAGTAAGCTCTTCTCTAGGGTTGGCAATAAATTTTAAAACGTCAGCTTTTCTTTTGCTGAAATGTGTTGAGGGAACCCCTGAACAATCCACAGTACTTTGTGGTCTCTGTCAAGTGAAAGGACAAGTATATACCACTTCCCATAGCACAATTTCTCAAATGCCAATGTGAAAAATATCCTTTTCTTTTAAAATCTCATTCGAAGCTAGTTAATAACAAGGCCCCCAGTCAAAGCCCAGCAGAGCAATCAGCTGTGACTGTCTCCTTTGTCACAGCATTGAGAATGTGCCAAATGTGGAAAGTTCCTCTCTGAGTCCAAATGCTCCCAGGGCATGTCAGGACTACTAAGTCAAATCCGTGCAGTACCAAAATGAAAGTCCAATCACGTTCTTCTAGTTCTAGAATGGACGGCAAAATAGTAGGGGTACTGGGCTCCTCGACCCAACCCTAGAGGAATACTGAAGCAAGAGGGCGGTATGGGTTACAGAAATTAATACACACAGAAAACATACACTTACAAAACCCTGGGGAACCGAAGATTTTTCTAACTGTGGTAGGTGTGGGAGGTTGATGACTGACGATAGCCTGTGACCAGTGAGAATCAAAACCAGCAGTAACAGGAGGAAAAACCACTAGGTGAGCTCTAGCCTCTTCCCCCTACAATAGTCTGGGATGGTCATACCTGGCCTTTCACTGTAGAAATTAGCAACATGAGTTTAAGTCACCCTGGTGAAGGCATTGCAGAATCTCTGCTAGGGTAAACACCAGATGAAAATATAGGGGCTATTTGGCCAAACTGGGAAACCAACTTCTCCAACCCTTTTCCTTCAAGCCCCTAAACTGCTAACTTCCAACCTGAAGATACTGTGTTCTTCCAAAGCTGTTTCTCTTTACTAATTTTTTAAAATGTTGAGGGGGTTTGCCTGGGTGGCTCAGTTGGTAAAGCATCCAACTCTTGGTTTTGGCTCAGGTCATGATCTCAGGGTCATGAGATCGAGACCCACCTCCAGCTCCATGCTCACTGGGGAGTCTGCTTAGCCCTCTCCTTCCCCTTCTGCCCCCCACCCACTGCCTGCTTACTTGCACACTTTCTCTCCCAAAAATAAATAAATAAAATCTTTTTAAAAAATTTAAAAAATTTTTGATCTAATATATACTTTCATTGAAATAATCTGATATATAACACTGTGTCAATTTAAGGTGTACATGTTAATTTGATACCTACTGTAATATGATTGCCATTATAGCTATAATTAGCACCTCTATCACATCACATAATAATCACCTCTTTTTAGGGGTTGAAATAATTAGGATTTGATCTTTTAGCAAGTTTGATGGTTATAATACAATATTGTCGTCTGTGTCCACCTTACTATGCATTAGATTTCTAGGGCCTACTACCTGGTGCAAGTCTGTCCCTCTGGCAACCACCATCTCTGTTTTTATGAGTTTGGCTTTTTTAGATTGCATATATAAGTGGTATCATATAGTATTTGTCTTTCTTCCTCTTACTTATCTCATTTAGCATAATGTCTCTTAATTGAGTAATTAATTAATTTTCTTTACCAATTTGAAGGTCCAACTCTTTAAAAAAAAGACTTTATTTATTTGAGAAAGAGAGAGAGTGAGCAAGAGAGAGAGCACAAGCCAGGGGGAGAGGCAGAGGAAGAAGCAGACTCATGGCTATAGCAGGAAGCCCAATGCAGAGCTTGATCCCAGAACCCTGGGATCATGACCTGAGCTGAAGGCAGTCGCTTAAACAACTGAGCCACCCAGGCACTCAAAGTACAACTCTTGAGTTGCTTGGTGAGTTGTAGCAAATGGGAAAGATATCGGTAGTAGTTTTTGGTACCTGGAGCTCATATACTCCCCTCTCCTTAAACTCACCTACATGATCTCCTTAAACTCACCTACACCTAGAGAGGGTCTACCCTCTAGCCCTTTCCCATACACCTTCCTAGACCCAAAGAAATATTATTCCATGAGTCAAAAAAAAAACAAAAACAAATAAGCAAAAACAGATACTTGAGCGCTGCAACCACTGCCAAAAAGAACAATAAGCTGAACCACATATATTATGTGACTCAGAATTACTGGAAATACGGGCCAAAAATTCAAAGTAAGCTTAAGAGGATAGAGAAGATATTAGTAACATGGAGCAGTAATGTGAAACTATGATGAAGAAGTAGAAATATTAGATGTGAAAATGTAGATAAAATAAAGAACACATAAGTTAGTTACTAAGATAAATAAGTTGAAGAATGAATTAGTGAGCTACACAAAAAAGTAAGCTCTCAGAAGACAGCAAAAAAAGATTTAAAAATTACATATACGTCGGTGTATATATATGTATGTGTGTCATATATATATGATGGTAACATGTAGATAGTAGAGTTCCTATAGAGAAAAAATGCATAAAAGTAAAATTTGAAGAAACAAAAATGGTAAAATCACCAGAATTCAAGAAAGAAAAGACTTTAGAATGAAAGGGGCACAAACTCCTAGGTTACTAAACAGGAGAGATAAGGACTAATCCATACCTAAGTGCATTTTTATTAAAATGAAGGCTATCAAGGATATGGTAAGGAAAAATAATATGAGCCTACAAAGGGCAAGAATGATTCCCCTACAAAAGAGAATCAGACTTGCATTGGACTTCTCAACAACGCCCCGAATGCAAAGATTCAACACAATCACATTGTGAAGGTAATGAAGGAAAAGAACTTTCCTCTTAGAATTTTCTGTCCCACCAAATTACAAATCAAACATGACAGCATGATAAAAAGTGTTCTTGGGCACCGAGAGCCTCAGATGGTTTACCACACTACGACCCATAGTAAAAACACTGTTCACAGAAACAATAACAGCCGTGGGAGGATACGCTGTTGCAGGAGATACAGAGAGGGGGTGAAATCTGGTCACTGTACTAGGTAGAAGAGTGCCCCAAAACAATTCACATTCACTCAGAACCTCACAACTTAATCGCATTTGGAAGTAGGGCCTTTGCAGATATAATTAGTTGAGATGAGGTCATACTGAATCAGGATGGTCCCTAAATCCTGTAAGATTGATACCGTTATAAGAAGAGCAGGGGATATACAGAGACACCCACACACAGGGAAGATGGCCAGGGAAGACAAAGGCAGAAAATGGAGTGACGTTGTTAAAAGCCAAAGAACACCAAGGATGGCCAGAGGCCACAAGAAACTAGGCGAGAGGCAGGAAGAGAGCAGGGCTCTCTGACACGTTGATTTCAGACTTTCTAGCCTCTGAAACAATGAAAGCCTGTATTTCTGTTATTTTAAGAGACCCAGATTGTGAAAATTTGTTATGGCAGCCCTGGAAACTGATAGTGTAATATTTATTTATTATCATCTCTTAAAAAATTGTGTTGGGGGAAAGGCGTACTCTAGGACCAATACGTTAAGCACTCCGCTGATTTAAATGCGTTTGCTTTGAAAAAGCCCAAGGGTAGGTACCCAGGTCCCTTTAGGAATTAATATAGCTTGCTAACAAAATCAGATTGTATACAATAAAAGAAAATTAAAAGCTCATTTAACTGATGGCAAAAAAAATTATAAGCACTTACATAGCGGTGTCAGGCACTCATCGAAAAGCTGAACATACGTAACTCAGACAACTATTTGACTATTATCTCCATTTTACTAATAAGTAAGTTAGGCAGAAAAAGGTTATGTGGCTTACTCAAGGTCATACATCTAGCTAAACAAAACAAAAAATTCACATTAACCTCAAAAGAGGTTAATCCCAGAAATGCAAAAATAGTTACGTTGCATGAAACTCACCAATGCCATTATCTCATTAGCAAAGCAGAAAAAAAGAATGTATCAGTTACTTAAATAATGCAAAGAGACTTTAATAAAGTTCAGGACCTTTTTTTTTTTTTTTTTTTCAAAAAACCTTAACAAACTAACACTGGAAGGTAACTTCCTCACATTGGTAAGCATTACATATCAAAACCTTATTAACAAACACTAAACACTACCCTTAATGGAAAAGCACAGATAGCATACCCTTTAAAACATGAAACAATACCCAGTATCACCACAACTGATTGATATAGTTGAACTCTACAAGTCCTACCAATACTAAAAGAAAAGAAAAATAAGAGAAAAAGGTCACTGTACATATTATCATCTAATAAACTACAAAATTATCACCACTCAAAGCAATTAAAAAACAAGAAATTTCAGAAATTTGGCTGGATGTAACAACTTAAAAAACCAATAGTATTAACTTACTCCAGCCATAACCAAGTAGAAGACATAATAATGGCAAAAAAGAAAGAAAAGTAAAGGAAAAAAACCTGTAAAATATCTAGAAATTAACCAAGAACACAATAACTATGGCGAAAACAAAAACTCTAATAAAGGTCACACAAGATGATTTATAAAATTAAATGGACATTTTATTCTCCTAGATAAGATGACTATAAACAATCTGATGTAATACCAATCATATTCCCAATTAGATTTTTTAAGAATTAAATAAATTTATTCTATTATTTAATAGAAGGAAGCCAACCTTATAAAAGATGGGGGGAAAAGAGGGACAAGCTGCCAGATATTAATGCTTTTAAATCATAATTTAAAAATTAAGATACTGTCACAAGAACAATCATGTTGACCAATGGAACACAATAGAGAGCTTAGGGCAAAACATGCATATGGGAAAATTTATATGAGATAAAGCTAGCATCACAAATTCATATGAAAACTATGAATTATTTAGTAAAATAGTTTGGGAAAAGTGAATCTCTATTTAACCTTACATATCAAATTAGACAACAGCAGGAATATCTAAAGGTAATAAACTAGAAAGTTGGTAGAATAAAATATGTAATAGCTACAGAACTGGGGAAGGAGAAAGACTGAACAAAACTTCAAAAGCACAAACAAAGAAAAATAATTACATTGTCTACATCAGAATGAAGAACTTCTGGTCAATAAAAGATACTATGGATACGGTTAATATACAGCTGACAGAATGGAAGAAGATCTTCACAAAGTACAAAACCAACAAGGGATGACTGTTTAGAATATACAAGAAACTCTTTGGAATGTATAATGAAAAACAACAACCCAAACAGAAAAATGAATATCTAATATCCAAGAAATATGAATATCCAACATATAGAAGACATCCAAGACAATGACAAACAGATGACAAGTCAAAGTGCCTGGTAACTATAGCAATGCAAATTAAAATAAGTTTTAGATTAGGAAAAATTAGAACAGTGAAAAATGCTAACCATTCATAGCAATACTGGTAGATAGGAACCTTTGTCCATGCTGGTGAAAATACAGACCAGTGCAGCCTTTCTGGAAAGCAGCTTGGCTCTAGTCAAAATAAATACAAGAACCACATGATTCAGCAGTCTTATTCTTCAGTGTATTTCCAAGAGGAGATTTTTTTTAAAGATTTTATTTATTTATTTGACAGAGAGAAATAGAGCACAAGAAGGGGGAGCTAAAGGCAGAGGGAGAGGCAGAAGCAGACGCCCCATTGAGCAGGGAGCCTGATATGTGGGGCTTGATCCCAGGACTCTGGGATCATGACCTAAGGCGAAGGCAGATGTTTAACTGACTGAGCCACCCAGGCGCCCCTCCAAAAGAAGGTCTCGCAAGGTCCCTGAAGAGACAGATGCACCGAGTAGTTCATCACAGCCCTAGCAATGACATCAGAGTTTCCCATAGGTCATGTGACCAATCGAGAAGACAGGTGGACTTGGGCCATCTAGGCAGAACCCCACCAAACGCTCAGGTCACTCATGACAGAATCTCCCAATAAGAAGCTCGAAAGACGGCCTTTTTTGGCCAGAGCTGGGAGGAGACAGAAGGAAAAGAGCCAGAGCTGGACCTCATAATGAAAAGTATAGTGTTTTCATCCCTTAAAACTCATCCAAAGATTCATACATACGTCCTAGGAGGGGTCAGTATTTATTACCTGACACAGACAGGGCAATGACTGTAAGTTACTTGTGGTCAGAAGCATTGCAAAAAAGGGGCATCACTACTGACCAATTAAGGCAAGAGATAACTATCTCTTTGCCTCTCTCTCCTCCTACTCCAGCAAAGTGGAGGAACTGAACTTTAAAAAGAGTTTGGAGAGGAGGTATCTCAGAGCAATAGCATACCCACTGGTGTCCAAACAACCAGAGCCAAGATCAAGTCCCCTTTAGGGAGGGAAGAAAACAAGGTGGTTGAAAAAGAGTCTTTATAACGCTTTTCAGCTCAATAGTGTCCTCTCTGTATGGACCCTGCTAGATTCTGATGTTGTGTACCCTCCAAAATGCATATGTTGAAATCCTAACCTCATGGGTGACAGTACTAAGAGATGAGATCTTCAGGAGGTGACTAAGTCACCAGGTCAGAGCCTTCATGAGTAGGATTAGTGCCTTTATTTAAAAAAGGGCCCAGAGAGCTTGTGTGTTCCTTGTGTCATGTGAGGATGCTATAAGAAATCTGCCCTTACCCAGTCATGTTGGCACCCTGATCTCAAACTTCAAACCTCCAGAACTCTAAGAAATAAATTCTGTTGTTTATAACCTACTCAGTCTGTGGTATTTTGCAAGAGCAGCCTGAACAAAGACCCCAAAGGAAAACAGAGGTAAGAGGCAGGCATTAAGCTGAAGCTGGCTCAGGGAATGCCAGAAATAAGAATTAGTTTAATTTTCCTTTATTTATATGCCATGTAACTTCAAAAATTATTTACGTCAAACAGAACAGAAACTATGTAATGTTGGTTTTCCTTCCTTCCTTTCCTTTCAAAGGACATCCCCCACCACACTATCAGCATCATTGTATAAAGGGAATGAGCAGGGCTGGCCTGTCCAAAATTGTGTCTAATCACAGCAGCTCCAGGGAGATGGGAATGGAGACTTTGCTCAGACCACAGCCCCCAAGTGAGCTCTACATCACAGCTGTACCATCAAGCTCTAGAACAACCGGGATGTAAGCGGAGAAGCCAGGTCCTCAAATGTCATCCCTGTCCAAGTCCTGGAGGACACAGTTATTGATCTCCAGATCCTGAAATGGAAACTGATGGTTTAAAAATGATAGAGAAAACAAGGGAGCTAAAAATAAGGAAAAATCCTTGCAAGGAGTACAAACTATTAAATAATGGGAAACGTTCCTTCTCATCATCCATACTCGTGTGCTCAAAGACAAAATGAGTTGTGTCCAAATGGAGCCAGTCCTATTTCTTAGAATAATCTTAACGTTTCATGGAAGCCTTGAGTTATTGTTGCCAAGTCTCAAAAACATCCTTCTAACAACTTCACTATAACAAAATTGAGCAGAATGTGTGTTTTAACCTGAATTTGTTCTTGGTTATATAGACCTAGCCATGGGCCATAGAATGCATCAAATGCAAATCTCAAAAGTTTGAGATCTAATAGCCAAATATCACTTCTTATGGCCTTGTTTGTATGTCAGATGTTCAAGCTTTAGATGTCCTTGGGAGTTGGTTATTAATGTAGTTGTTATTACCGAAAGCAAGAGAATATCCCAACATCTTCAAATATTAACTTTTGCCCTGAAGACAAGCACATGCAAATATAGTAATTTGGGCCTCCCATACAGAAGTACAGGGGAAATGTCCCAGGTAGGAACAATTAATAGTTGATTAGCCCACAGTGCAGTTGCTTCTCCTGTGAACAATTAAGAGTTGACAATATAACAATAAATATCAGGTCAGTTTACTCCTTTTGCCTCCAATAGAATACCCATACATGAAGGAAAATCTTGTTAAAACCAAAGTCCTCAAAAGCAGGACTTGACTGAGTATAAAATTCTGTTCTATTTCTTAGTATTAGTAATGAAGTTGATTGTAATTTTATTTATCACACTCATTCACAGTTTTATATCAAGGAAAGAAAATGACATTTAAGAAATTAATTGAGTGCAGTATGAAAGATATCTTACATTTGATGTTTCTGAAAGTCTAAATATAAATAAAAATGTCTGTCAAAGCATGTTTCTGAATTTTTATAAGACCATAATTATACACATATTTAATAACCCCATTAGGCAGGATGCTTTAGAAAACATTGAAGACTTAGATTATTATGATTAGCATAATAATTAGGTCGTTCATCAGGAAAAACTATGAATAATTCATTCTAATTAAGTAACTGATAGAACAGTAAATCAACCATCAGTGCCAAAGCCCAGTAAGTTATGTACGGCATGAAATCACCAGTAAAACTAACTTCTGGGTACAAGATAATAAATTAAAATATTATTAAATATTTGTTCTATTACTGGAAAAAATCACCAAAAATTCTTTCTTGGACTTTGCATGTTTGACAGTGAGTAGATTTGCCCCAGGTACATGGTGGTAAAATGATTAAACAATAGAGATATGAGAGGAAAATGTGCCTACCTTCTAGATAATAAATGTCACATTGTGTTACTTCTCTCCAGCTGTACGAGGTGACTACTGAAATCAGGTGTAGGAGTATGCATGACACGGACGGGTTTGAAACAGCTTATGGAGAAAACAGGTGGCTACAAAACTCCTCCAGTCCACAATGCTGGTATAAATGATTCTTCAAAAGAACAAAAGATCCTATTCCCACATCTGTTTGTCACAATATAAAATGAACACCAATCCTCACATGGAAAATAGAGAGCCAGATTATAAAGCCTGTTGAGATCCTTGGCCTAAGACTGTTATTAAATATTCTGTTGCTTCTTCTGGTTTAGCCAGAAGGAAAACAGCCCAAGAGCTATACTTATTTTCTGGAAGAGAGATAAAGATCAATTTAAAGATTTTATTAAATAATCAATATTAGAATATAGGAGAAAGCTAGCACAAGAAGTCCTATCTAATTTATGGAGGTATTAATTTGAAGTTTAGGATGTAATAGCCTTTAAATCAAAGTGTGTTTGTTTTTCTCTTATAACTTATAAAATTATAGTATATGATCAAGTAGACTCCAATATGGAGAGACCAAATAGAAACTTATTTTAGTGTGAGAATAACTAAAAGTAAAGCATTAGGGAATACAAAGAAGTTCAAGTGAACATGGGAACTTGGGAATTGTTTTCTATGCTGAGCAGAGGACACATCAGATGAATAAATATTTAGCTCTAATATGAACTATCTGATCCTCCAATCCACTCTCTGACCATAGCTCTGACCTCAGAAAAGCTACAGTTATAATACTGAATGGGGTTTAGAATAGCAATGGTCACTGACTAGTAAACCAGTAGAATTTGCACATCAGCCAAGAAATATTGCAGTTGGACATCTCCGCACCACAATTCTTCAAGACAGTTGGGCTACAAACCTGGGAGCCATACCTAACCTCTTCCTCTCAACTTCCCATCTAATTGGTCTCCCAGTACTGTGGACTTATCTGCAAGCATCTTTCCATACTGTCCACGGTCATGGTTCTCAATGGTACTGTGTTCATTCATGCACTGATCATCTCTTGTTTGTTCTGATAAAATGGTCTCCTATTAGCTTTTGTGCCCTCCTGTATATTCCACTCCAACACAATTCTGATTGCAGACATATATCACTTAAAATACTCCAATAATTCCTAATTTCTTTCTTTACAATTTGGTGTCCACTAACTTCTCCAGCACCTGCCTTATCAACCCTGTACTTGCCAGTAATCCCTGCAGATCTCAGAACAGATCATGCTGTCAAGTCTCTAAGTCTCTGCACATGGATGCTGAGATCAGTCGAACTGGAGTGTCCACCCCCGTAGCTAGTACTCTAAGGCCAGATGTCATTCGATTATAAATTCATATACACAAGTCCCAAGGTACCATGGTACTGGGTCTGGTTCTGTTTATCCTTTCTCCTTATTTCCTATTATTTACAGTCTATTAGCAGCACTGAATTTTGTTCCTCTGTGTAAAGGTAAGAGAGCTTCATCCACCCAGACCAACCCAGAACCTGAGCCAGTATAGGAAGAAATCACTTGGCACTAAGGGTAGACCATAGAGGGACTGCCTGATGCCAGCCGCTAGACCTCTCTCAGTTTAACTTGAACAACTACCCTGAAAGAAAACATACATAGGAACCAAATTAAGGAGCCTATAGCAACTTCCATTTCTCACATTTTCATAACTTCTTGGGGTATTGAAGACAGACTTGTTCCTCACCTACTATTCCTAAATACCTATAAAAAAGGAAGCTAGCATAATCCCTCATCTTGCCTCCTCCAAGATCAGGAATTTTTATAAACTGTATAGTATCTAAAGATACTATATAAAGATTCTGTATAATTCTCTTTCTGCATTAGAGTGATTTAAGTGATTTCCCAGAAGAACCCAGCAACAGTGGCCTACCTTATTCAAAAGGAAGCATCAATATTATGGAACTAGTGTTAATCTGGTTGTATGATAAAGGTATTGTGACTATTAACCAAAAAGAAACTTTATGCATTAGAGGTGAAGTGTTTACAGGTGAAATTATATATGCCTGGGATTTGCTTTAAAATAACACAATGCAGGAGAGGGTAAACACAAATGAAACAAAATGGGCCATGAGTTTGATTATTTTTAAACTAAGAGATTAGTGCTGAGAGTTCATGATACAATTTTCTCTTCTTTTAAATGTTTTTAAATTTTCATAACAAAAACCTTTTTAAAAAAGAAAGAATCTTTATAGCTGGTTGATCCCATTTGTTCCTACAAAAGGGGAAAACTGCTACAGGGTATGTCAAGGGTTTCAGATCTACTTTAGGAGATTTTTCTGAGGGTTTCCTGCAGTATCATTCAGCTCCCTCAATTTGAAAAAATCTCCTCTCCCACCCCTACCTTTCCTAATTCTTATTTATTCTTCACTGCTTAGTGTAGACATGCCCCTCCTTGGAAAGCCTTATCCTAATGCCATCTTCCTGACTGTTTGTGGGAAGTGTCCCTGAAGTGCTTACTTTTATCGGGGTTGTGATCATACTAAATTTTATGTATTTTCTTACTTGCCTGTTTAGAATATATGACAGAACCCAAACTTTTTGAAGCTTGGAAACACATCTTACCTATCTTAAGAAAGGATCTGAAGTGCACAAAATTTGCTTTATCTTCAGATTTTCTGACAGTTCTCCGGATTTAATGTCTGGCCTCATGAGCTTTCTTACTTTGAGAATCTTCTGTATGTGGAGAGGCTAGGAATGAAAAGTCTGTTTCAAATCCCTCAAGCCTTTAATCCCTCATGTGTCCTCTAAATTATGCCTGAAAGCTGAACTGTTTGTTTTTTAACTCATCCCTCTCACTTTGTATAGTAGCCATAAGATGGAGCAAGGTAGCACTTTCAGTGTTCTGCATGGGGAAATCTTCTTAGCTACATCATGGTGAAGTGGGAGGGTGAGGTTCTTGTCTCATGGAGTTGAAGAATGAATCTCACTGACAAAGGAGAGTGAATAAAGCAATAGAATTTTATTAAGTGAGGATACAGAAAAAGCTCTCAGGAGTTAGAGGAGTCCCAACAGGATTGCCACTAAGGACTTTTGGGGTAGGTCTTTATTGAAAGCTGACCAGGGAACGTAAATCCTTTTAACCAACATCTCTATTGATATCACCATTGATCAAGGATTAGTGATAACATCATCAGTGGCTTACTTAGTTTTTAGGTTTGAGTAATTTTGTTGGTCACAATTAGCTGTTATAACAAGATCCCACTTCTGACACCTGGGACAGGATGGTCTGATTTGTTTCCTGATCTCTGGTTTCCTTTCATGGCCCAAATTTTTTAGTTTTGTGAGCCTGATCCCATGGACACCTACCCCTCTCTCCCTACCTAGCCCCACCTGTCCCTTACTCAATGAGGTTCATTTGATACATTTTCTATTGTCCACATCATTGCAGGAAACAGTTTTGATAAACTTTCTTCTATTACACAGCAAGGGTCTCTTCCAGCTTCCAATAACATTTCTCACTCATCTATCTCGCACCACTAGGCTACTTGAGGTCCTTTTAAGAACTGCTCACATGATCATCAGGGACCCTTAAGACTTTTATTAACAGTATCCTCAAGTCTACTCACCATCCAGTCCTATGCTTCAGTGTTTTTTTATGGAAGCACCCAATCTCCAAATACCAAAATCTGTTCTTGTTAGCTATCACTCAGTAACAACTCACTGCAAAACTCAGTAGCTTTAACAACAATCATTCATCATTCTCTAACATCTTATGGTTTCTCTGGGTCAGGAATTGGAGAAAGGGTTGGCCAGGCAGTTCTGGTTCAATGTCTCCTGGGTGAATGCAGTCACCCAGGCTGGTGATGGCTGGAGCTGGAACAGCAAGAGCATGGAACATCTGGGGACCAATCAGACATCTATCTCCTTTCCTATTATCTCAGAGCATTTCCATGTGGCCTCCGTGGATGGGATAGTGTGGGCTTCCTCACAGCTCTGCAGTCTCAGAGCAGTCAGACTGTTCACACAGTGACTGAAGGCTCTAAGAGCAAGCTTGCTAGTGGATAAGGTACAGATTACATTGCCCTTTTTGACCTACCTCAGAAGTCAAGTCCCTTGTGTCACTTCCTTGTAGTCTACTGGTCAAAGCAGTCACAAAAGACCACCCAGTGTAAAGGGGAGGAGATACAGAACCCATCTTTTAATGCAAATAATGTCAAAATCAGATTATTAAAAAAACGTGGTAAGGAAAATATGGTTGTGGCCATCTTTGGAAAATATAATTTGCCACCCTTAGTTGATTGATTATATGCAAATGTGTTCCAGAGCATTGTTGTGATGATTAAATAAACTAACACAATAAGAATCCCCTAGCATACAACAGGTACCTCATAATGTTTGTTATATTCCCTGCCCCTACCAAGAAATAACTCAGTACAATATACCTTCAGCGGATTTGAAGAATACTTTATTTTAGTTTAAAAAAGGCTTATTTGAGAAATCCAGTTTGCCAGTTTACTATTAAGAGCTTCCTCTAAAGCTCTAAAAAGGGGGGGGGGCTATTACATACCAGTGAGTAAGAAAAAGTATCCAATGACAAACTCTTTAAGATTACTAAAGTCTTAAGAGATTGATGTTTTGGCATTATCTTCTGAGTCTCACTTTTGCTATCTCCAAAAACAACTGAGAAAAATATGCATACCACTGTTTTTGCAGTATTTATATAAGAGTAGATATAGTTAATAAATTATAGTTTAGGGCAGATGCTTCTCAATCATAGCCAAATATTAGTCTCTCTCCTATTCCTACCCATTACTTTGTAAGTTTCAGAGGAAAATTAGAACTCTTCTCTCCTAAGGGATGATTATTTTTTAGACTAAGCCAATAATGGTAAATTCACTCCCCTTCTTAGTGATTGGTTTAAGAATGAGCAAGTAAACAGCAACTCTAGCCATTCAGATTAGAGATAAAAAGATGAGTTGGGGCACTTCTCACTCATACAAAGGGTCATGAGAGGGGAGCAACAGTTCTTCAACCTTCGAACTTTGTTTTGCAAAGATGTGATGCTTTGCGTTTCCATGGCCATGTTGCAACTGTGAGACCCTAAAATTAATATACCCTAAAACCTTAAGGATAGAAGAGCAAAAAGGTGGAAAGAGTCTTAGTTCTTGATAGTGTCAGTGAGATACTGAACCAACCAATCTCAGAACTCCCTACCTTCCACTTAGCCCAAGCAGACTTATGTCTGATTCCATAGAAGAGCCTCAGACAGGAGTGGGAGTGCACATAATATACTGAGAAAGCACTTTCCAGACAAAGGGAGCTAAAGAAGCAGAAGAGAGCAGATGTAGGAGCTAAGCAAGGGTATAGCCTCAGTCCAAGTCCAACCAACAATGTGAACCCATTGGAAGATATGGAGCATAAATATTTTACAGCTGGCCTTTTATATGTCCATATTAATCAGTCACTGGATGAGGAATATTCCTGGTGAAAGAGCATGGAAATTCTGATGGCTTCTGTTCAGCTGTGGAAAGGGACTGGCCTAGGCTATTAGCAGACAAAACTCACAGCATTTAGAGGATGAGTACATTGGTCTGATAAAGGAGACCAGAGCAGAAGTTTTATGGAATCTACTGGAGTCCAACACTTGCATCCATCAGATTCATTTACTTCCCTCATTAAATTCATTCAATCCAGGTACAGCTTTTCTGGGATTCTGGTTGGTTACAATTCCTGGAAAAACTTATAAAAGGAAAGTAGTGGGATAAAGCAGTTGCCACTGCTTAATTGGTTCCAAGGCCATTAACTGATAGGCATCACCCATTTTAGATTTCCTGCTATTGCTGGTTAAGGTAGTTCATCTTATGGGGTGACCCAGACACTCATCACTGAGGAGTCTGAGACCTTGTTTACTCAGTGGTTGCTCTACTGAGCTGTATACTGTAAAAACTGGGATTGGGGGTTCCAACAGTTGCCCAGTGGATCTTCTGATTACCACATATACTCCCTTGTGCCCCAATTATGAAGGAGCATTCCTACTGCCTTAGGCTGATAAGATTACAAACTGGAATTTCTGAATATATAGAAGCAGAACACAAATTCCCTGATATGTATGACTGAGAGTAAAGGCGATTCCCTGATATGCATGACTAGGAGTAAGGGTGAGTGGGGCTGTTTCTATCTCACCTCTTGATTCTCAGATCATATAGTTTACCTAATGTGGACAGAGTATTATTCAATGACTATTGGTTTAAGGTATATACCACATTCTGAAAGCACCCCATTCACCCAGGTTATGAACTTCAATCTGGTACCCTACCTGGGTATTCAAGAGGCCTTCCAAAACTCTATCAGGCTGGGAGCTTCTAGATGGTGCACTATGGAGTAGTACAAGTGGGTCTCATCGTCATGTGTCCACCACCATACCTCGTTTTCCCTGAATTAGGTCTCTTGGTCCAAGGCAATGTTGTGGAAGATCCCATGTTGGCAGATCATACACTATGTGAGCCCTGAGATATTGGTGCCAGCTGAGGCACTGTGGGCAGGAAATACAAAAGTGTAGCCAGAATACATGTCAATCCCAATCAGGATGAATCATCACCAAGTGCCAGAGTCATATTATCTCTGCCTGTCAGTACGGTGCCTTGGCTATTGTTTCCCAAAGTTAGCTTAGCTGGAACAAAGCAAGCATGGGAAAGGGCAATGAATTTACTTTCTGCAGGTGTATTCATTCTCATGTGTGGCTGATGAATGAAACATGAGGGCAGAAGGGGCCTGATGTGATCAATTTATCTTGATATGGCTAATTGGTTTTCTAGAATGATGATATCACATTAGGGGCTCGACATTGGTTTTTGTTGCTTATAGTCTGAACATTCTGCCTCAGAAGGAATATATCAAACTTCGGGAGAAAAAGTCTGAGTAGTCATGCCATGCATAGGCTCCTCTCTGAGGCTGTAGCTGTTCATTCTTGAACTACTGCACAAGCACTGGGATAGTCAAGGACAAAGGCTAGCTGTCTGTTTGGTGGTATAGTCGTTCTGCCACAGTAAATCCTCGCACTTTGTGTTCACTCCCTCTGCATACCTCTTCCCTCAGACTTCCTTGTCCCTGACATATTAATCTTCCTCTTTCTCTTTTATACTTCTAACAACTAAGCCATTTGCTTATCTATTTGCTAATACCTCCACCTCCAATCATCTTTGTTCTAAAGAAGGCCATGATGGCACTTTGGGTTTCTAGGTTTCAGCATACACTCAGACTCTGTATTCAATAGTTTCTCCATATAACTGCAGAGGGACCCTTAAAAGATCTGGGTATTCCCTTTACCCAAATGTTTAGTTACTCAAGTAAATGATGATAAATTCCTTTGAGAAAGGACTAAGGGAATCACTATATTATTTGCTATGGTGTTAAAAGGCCTTTAATGATAGGAATTTGGTCTCTTCAACCAACTGGTAAGTTCTAGGGCTGATAAATCCCTAAGGTCTAAAATCTGGGTAAGAGATCATGACTTTCCATTAAAGTCTTCTGCCCATTCTTTCTTGATCTCTTCTAATTACTTATTTTATGTAATACCCCTTTTTGTCTACCCCTGTATCTTGCCCCTAGGAATACCATGTTTTATGGACCATTTCCACAGATTCCTATAAAATCCTTGTGACCTCATAATTTATGGGACCCAATGAAAAATGAAAATGCAAGACTCTTTGTTAAGGAATTAAAGAATTACAGTGAAATTCAAGATGGTGACAGCATAGCATTAAACAAAGTTGGCAGCCCATCTAAGCCCAACTCACACATCCATGAAGTAGCCCTGCCTTCCTGGGTCAGGTCAAGCTGAACTTCATTCCTAACTTACTGCCAATTACAGTTATTATTCCCACTTTGCTTCTGACAGTTAAATGCTATCATCTGGCCTCTGTTTTTCTGGGATTTTATCCTCTCTACTGTCACCAGGGATCCCAGTCTGGGAGCATCTCCTACCATCAGTCCTCTACTACAGAGGAGAGCTATTGCTGAGCTTCTCAGAGCTGTTAGTGCTTCCTGTGCTATTGTAATTCTCATCGACTTGATAAGAAAGAGTACCTAACATGCTCTTCCAAGAAACAGAATCAACTGGAAGATTTTCCAGTCTTATAGAGTACATATATTCCAGAAAGCCCATTCTTTGAGTCTTTCAATCCCTTTCTCTATATCTGCTATGACATTTCTTATATCTGTAGTTCATTTAATACTCACTTCATCACATTAGTGATTAATACTTTACCACTTTTTCTAAGCTTCCAAGATTCACTCCAGCAGCATCTTGGGATTACTTCCTAGGGCCATTACCAAACTTTTCCTTATCCAAAGTTATACCCTGCAATTGCTAGGTCCACTCCTAGACAAAGTTCCCAGGAACATTCAGGAGCTACACCTAGACCAACTTCCACAGTTCCTGTTGGCATGTGTTAAGCCATCCTACTGCTGCTTTGTACAATCTGTCTCTTTTCCTAGGATCTGCATTGTTCCACTAAGATTTACTGAGATCTTATCTTAGATGAGTCTGGTGACAGACAGGGAGAGATCTTAAGGAGTGTCAGCATTGTTCTTAAGGGCATTTGCCTTATTTGAAATCTCTGCATAGTCTTCAAGGAAAAGGAAGCCCTTTCTATTCCAGTAGAAAAAGTGGATCATTTCCACAAGTCCTGAGAATTTAGAACATTTGATGGGAAGAGATGAAAGTAGGTGCTTAAGTGCAATAATCCAAATATTCCATATATATAAACTTTTTATTTTCACACAGTTTAACAATGAGAATGCATCTATATAAATCCCCAAGAAATGCTATAAAAAGGTATGTATTTATATGTATATACAATATATATGTATGCGTATATATATAACATATATGTATATATGTAACAGCAGTAAAAAATATCACATGATATACAGTATATAAAAGCATAAAAACTAAATTCTTACCTATTATGAGGGACATAGAAGGGACTTTCAATTCTATACCTTTATACAGTTTATATTTTTTTCTTAGACCTTCAGTGATGACAGTTCACTAAATCACATCCTCAGTTCATAACATATTATTATTTATCCTAGTAAGGCTTTCTTTTATTATATTATTTATTAATATTTATCTACTTGTTTTTATCTTCTTCTTAGTTCTTTTCCCATATTCTACAGGCAACTATTATAATGTGATTCTACTAACATAGCACATTGAATCATCAATCAGACTCACAAAAACCAAGTCCTACCCAGCACCAAGCTTTAGTAATGATTACTCAAGTTTAAAAGAAAGGAGTCACATCGCCTCAGAACACATCTTTCTAAATCCCTTTTTCACATTGGAATGCCTTTTGGATTCAGAGTGACAAGCACTATGGCCAATACAAAATGGCACAAGGAAGCCTCTTAGTTTTGTGGATCTCTCAACCTTTATACTCTCTAGTCATGTAACAAGAAATGCTATGCAATTAACTTCCATTATTCAATCCAGCTATGGCTCATAAAGCCATGAACTGAAGACTAATTTATAATAAACAATCAAGACACACCGGGTACATTCTGCTATAAAAATTCCTTAGATAAGAAGTCGGGATAGAGCACCCTCTGGAAGATCTTCAATTACCTTCCAATTAGTAAATTCCATTAATTTGATAACAAAGTCATCTGGCTAAGGTCAGAACTACCTCCAGCAGGGAGAAAGGAACCAAGGATAGACCTATTTATTAATCCTTTTATAAGGTTTAAAGTTTACCTTTTATTTTGATGCATTCTTTCAGCATGCATATTGTTTTGTGAGCATGTATGATGTATGTACACACAATTACATTGAATATTTACCTAAGTGCATATTTACATTAAAATTCTGATTTGTACCAGTTTCTTTTAGCCCCGTGTTTTAGGATCCATTCATACTGCTACATGAACACCTCAGCCATTGTTTCTAACTGCCCCATACTACTCTGTTGCGTCTATCCCCTCTCCTAATGAGGGACAGCCAGCTTGCCTCGTTTCCTTAGCCCCAGAAACAATGCTGCAGGTAGTAAGTTTAGATAGGAGAATTTCATTAGGATATATAGTCCAGAACATTTTTCTTGGGCCATAAGGAACAAATATACTTTGTTTTACTAAATAATACCAGCTCCAAAATGAATACACTCCGACTATATCCCCATCAGAGAGCATGAGGATCCCTATATCACCACATTCCTACCAACACTTGCCATTACCAAACTGACAGGGGTAATAATTACAACAGAGATGTCTCACTTGATTTTGGACCCTCTCATTGCCAGTCATTGTGAGTATCTTGATATTTTCTTGTTATCTTTTTGAATTTCTTCTTTTCTAAATTGTTTGTTCATATCCTTTCTACATCTTTCAAATTGCAGTTAAAATGGTACAGTCCCAATTCAACTTCCTTTTAACTGAATTCCAAAATTTTCCATGGCCACTCAAATACCACAAGACAAAAAGGGAAGTGCAAGGAAGGGGCAGCCAGAGTAGCAACAGCTAGCAGTCCTCACTAATTGTGCTAAAAATAACTTACTCTTGCAAATGTCCCTAATACATATAACAATATAAATGTCTTAGGAGGGTCCCTCCTAAAGCAGGTAAGGAGCCCTGAAGCAAAGCTTTGTTTACTTCACAGTTATTCTATTTGTATATACATGTATATATGGGTCCAACATGAGCCTGCTATTTGGTTTATAACCATGTCTTTGTAGTTGCTTGGATTTTATCAATAAGCATGTATTAAATTGTCTTACATATTTTTTAAACATCACGAAGGATTTCTTAGACTCTCCAAAGATATTTTGTATTTTATTTTCAATTCAAATTTTATGCAGCCCGCCTACTCCCTCCCCTTGCTTAATAGAGGATGAGTCCTCTGACCAACAGGATTTCTCACCTTTGGATGTCATTCACCTCCATGTCCTTACAGGCATTATTCCCTCTAGTTTTCATTATCTTTATCAATGACAGAAACTAGCTAACTAAGACATTGCTAAGAAAAACTCAGTCTACCCCCTTTCAAATTAATGAATCAGTTCAAGCATTTGTTTATTCAACAAATAATTCTTGAGTCACTACTATGTGTTTAAATGTTATGAGTTCAACAGGAGGAAATAAAAACACAAAACACGTTAACCCTCATAGAGTTTAATTTTTACTGTAAAGCATTTCCCTTACCAAGAAGAAAGTTGAGAGTATATGGGGGAATACATAAGTACTTATTCCTTCCTCTTAGGATGTAAATAATAACATGCCTCCTCCTGATAACCATTGTTGTAAATTTCTAGACATTGAAATGCATCATAGTGATTTCTACTAAAACAAAGACTAATTATACGTTCGTTCCCTTTTCCAGGGGTCCACTCACCACTCTTCCACTACAGTCAGGTACTTATATCTAAGTCACAATGGTCCATGCAAAATGTTGAATGCTCCTTTTGATGCCCCCAATAAATGCAATACTGACTTAGATACTATCATATTGGATAAAATTCTTTCCCACTGTGCTTATCCCTCTTTCCCTCAACTCATTGTGAAGAGGCATAACTGCATAAGACAATCCCCCATTGAAGAATAACAACACATCCTAATGAAAAAGAACAAATATTGTCACAATGAAGTTGAAAATTAGGCATTTTCCTTTTCAACAAATGTTTGGTTTTTTTCCCTAACATAGAATTCATGGTGTAAGTTATCTATAGATAAGTTTAAGGATCGAAGATGTGGTTCATATATACAATGGAATATTACTCAGCCTTCAGAAAGGATGAATACCAACCATTTACATTGACATGGATGGAACTGAAGGGTACTATGCTAAGTGAAATAAGTCAGATAGAGACAATTATATGGTTTCACTCATATGTGGAATATAAGAAATAATGCAGAGGACAATAGGGAATGGGAGGGGAAAACTAAATGGGAAGAAATCAGAGAGGGAGAGAAACCATGAGAAACTCTTGACTCTGGGAAAAACTGAGGATTGTGGATAGGGAGGAAGGTGGGGGGATGGGGTAACTGGGTGATGGGCATTAAGGAGGGCACCTGATGTGATGAGCACTGGGTGTTAGATGCAACTAATGAATCACTGAACATTATATCAAAAACTAATAATGTACTATATGTTGGCTAATTGAATTTAAATAAAAATGATTTAATAAGCATGGCAGTTTGGCATATACTTTCCAAAGACTTCCATATTTATGCCCTAGCTTATCTCTTCAGCCTTATCATCTGCATTTCCTACATTGTAATTTGCATCTTGGCAAAGTTCCCAAAACAGACCATGCCATTTTATACATCAGCATTTTTAGTCTCACTGCAACTTCAACCTGGAATGCATTTCCAACATTTCTTTCTTCACCTACCTCTCACTCAGCATTCAGAATACAATTTTGATCCTGATTCTTCTCCAATCACACAAAGCCCCTCTCCTGAGACCCAAAGCACCCTGAGCATCCTTGATCAAACACTTAGTCTCTTGAAATTATCTATTTATGTGTCTGTCCAGCCCACCAGCCTAAAATTTCCTTGAGAGCAGATATTGTGTCTTACTCATCTTTATATATCCAGCTCCGACCATTGTCTTTGTCACAGAGCACATAATCATTACAATCCTCAAATATTGAAGGGAAAACTCAACTAAAATAACTTCTTGGAACATAACTTTGAGTTTATACAATCATAACCACCCCACTATGAACTCTGTGGCTAAACACAATAGCTAGCTTTTGACACAGGGAATTTGAGGAACAGAGAAAGGACCACTGACTATCTTCCCTTATGGTCACTCCTTATCATCCTTTAATTAAAAATTTTAAATGCCAATTCCTATACTGTGCATGGAACACATTAATAACCTACTCCTTGATGATATTATAATGTATGGCTTAGCAAAATGGTTTTCAAACTTTGCTTTTTGGATTTAAGGTAGAGATTGTTTAGTGTTTATTTTATGTGTACATATTTTGAGGTGACTCCTTTTTTTCTAAATAAAGTGTAAGCAGAACATCAACAAATGAAATAGCTAAAAGTGAGCAAGCTAGTTAAGACTAGATGAAGTAATGAGGACAACAGATGTAGTTGCCTTAGAACTCCTACTGCTCCTTGAAGCTCACCATGGCAATCATCTATAGGCTGCAAGGACTGGCCTTGGCTGGAGCCCTGAACCAAATTTGATGTACGATGACTCTCTTCCTTCGTCCCTGCTCACTGCACAATCACTTATTTCAATTTTTTTTTTTTTAGTTGAGCAAGTAGATTCTGAAACTGCTAACCTCATCTCTATTCAGAAGTATCAAGTGTTCACTGATTCTAGGATTTTGAGGTTACTACAGAATGCTAAGGAGGGGGTTCTATAAGTGATATGTAATTACCTGCTTCACATGTTTATTATCTTTCCTGTTATTTAATATGTACTGTATAAAAAGTGCTAACCAGCAATGTTGCTCAATTTATAACATGTATATGAAGCATCTGGGATCTTGTTAAAATGAAGGTTCTGACTCAGTAAGTCAGGAGCAAAGTTGGATAGTCTACATTTCTAACAAGCTCCCAGGTGATGCCAATGCTGCTAGTCCACAGATGGTGTTCTGAGAAGCAATAAAGGATGCAAAAAATGGATGACTATACTCTCCAATTCTCACAAAGTTCACAGTCTCACAGGAGGCACAGACCTAAACTATAAGAACTCAAACACAAGGCAGCAAAGGATGAGTAATAAAGAGAATGATGAACACCAAGCAGGTAATAGTGGGAAATTTGCAATATGGGTGGTTTTCAAAATCTTACTTTAAGTACTTCAAGTGATGTAAAAGAAATAAGAAAGGCCATCAAGAAATCAGTCAATATCCCCCCAAAAAACTAAATACATTCTCCCAGATTTCTGGTCCCTTTCTGCTTGTTTTCTTAGCATTAGAGAATTTGGATTTTGTTTACTATCACCAGCATACTTCTGCTTTCTTGTTCCAGAAACAGCAGTAAAGGAAGATGGACCCCAGAGATAAGAAGCTGGAAAATGCTATCATCCTCATGGTTTCTGGAAACAGCTTCCTAGACTGGGTAAGTCACCTGACAGAGATGTCACCTTGCAGAGATAGTAAAACTATCAAGCCCCCAAACTATGCTTGTTATCAAACAGCCTAGCCCACTCTCATGCGTAGGTGTCCAGGTGTTAAACTGAAAGGAAGACAGATGCAGATCTGCCCACACACACGGCCGTGAACGGCTTTGGAAAATTCCACGGTGTGTGACAGGTTACTTTTCTGTACTCTCACATTTTGTTAATAGGCAAACAGCTGTACTTTCAAAACGTTATTTTACAAACCTGGATATCTTTGTAATGAAACCATAAAATCACAGGATTGAAAGCCACATTGCTACCATCCTATGAACGTGCATCAGGATTTCACTCTCAGAACACTGCTTCCAGGAAATAGACACAATAGCCAAACTAACCTGCAGCCAAGCACTGAATAAATAATCCTCTTGCTGAAAGCGTTGGCTCTGAATTTCATCAAGCTCTCTTTCTCAGAAAGAAAACTCTGTCTCAGTGGTGTTCCCTCATCTTTTTTCCAAATTGATGATACTGCAATAATGTGCTAGACTCTGTAGAAGGAAACACAGGGTATTTGGAACAACACCAGGCTTTAGGCTTTGGGCAATGCCTCCTAAGTCCAAGTTTCTTATCCATAAAACAAAGGTGATAAATTCTATTACAGCGACCTGACAAGGTCCACCTGTGAGGATTTAAAGAACCAAATGTATGTGAAAGAACCACAGAAGTACAAAATAATGACAGAGAGCCAATATTGATTGAGTGAATACTATGTACCTGGAATTTTCCTTGTATTACCTGATCTTATACTCACAATAATTCAGTAAGGCAGGAATTATAATCATCATTTTACAGATAAGCAAACTGAGGTTAAGAAAGGTTGAGTAACTTGACTACGTTACATAGCCAAGCATAGTGCACATTTGTTATTTCTTGGTCTCCAGCATCGTCTGTTTTCCACTACATTCCAGCTTCCATATAAGGAATCGTATCTCATTCATTAAGAATAGTCTTCCTAGGTAGGAAATGGTTGACATCCATTACAAAAGTTGAAGGGCTAGATCCTTCTTTCCACTAGACTGGTACAGAAAGAGGGACAAAATATGGCCACTCTTTTCTGGGGCTTTGACCCTTGAGGAAGTAGTGCAAGGTTTTAAAAAATGGTGAGGTCCCATTCAATCAGAAGCAGCATCTTGATCTGACTATTCCTATCTTGAGAAATTTCCTGTAGTTCTTGCTTCTTTAACTCGCCCTGAACTACTGGTTCCTGCCTATGTCAGGATGTGGTCCTCCAAACTCCAGATTTGTTATATCTTGACAGTTTGCCAATAGATTTACATTTTGCTTAAGTTACCCAATATTTGGGTTTTGTTTATTTTTTTTGCAATCAAAAGAAGCTAACTGATATACCAACCCAGGATCTCAACCCAAGGTAGCACAAAATCCAAAGTCCATGCATGAAATCAATTAATGATACCATTTCTTAGTAATTCACTTAAGTATTAAAACATGCAGTGTTTCTCATTTCCAACAAGCAGCTGTATTAATCCATGACCCACTTATTAATTCATATAACTTATCTTATAAAAACAAATGTAAAAATTATTTCTCAAGTGATGATTTAGAAATTCTCTTAAGTATCATAGATTAAAGGTAAAATCATTGAGTCATTTGGGAAATTGAGTTGTAGAACTGATAGGAACCTACAAGATAATTTTCAGCTTTCTTTGTATAAGTAGAAATACCAATAATTTAATGAAAACAACATCTGGCAGGCTTAAACATTCTTCCTTAATTTGGTATAGGAGGCAACCGCTACACTGCCAAGATGCAATGCATTACAGATAAGTCTCACCAAATACATAATGTAAACAAAGACTACCGAAACAAATTTTATCTTTCTGAGCTTTGTCTTTTTTCAAACTTAAGAAATCTCCAGGCTCTGCTAAGTAAGTATATTATTCCAGCAGCCTCTGGGGTAGTCTAAATGCTCATCATGGACATCAAACAACAGAGAGCTTTCAAAAAGAAAAAAAGAAAAATGGTTCAGCCACAGTTTAATTTCCTCTCTATTTTCAAAAGAACATATATTCACCGGGAAGCTTGGGAAAGGTACTTTCTTCTACTCTCTTGACAGTTTTTTGTTTGTGCTGGATGAAAAAAAGAAGCCATACACTGATCTGGGCACTTAGATCTGCAGCTTTCTAAAGAAGGGAAGGGACTGTAAGGCCGGGCATGTTACATGCGGGAGAAGGAAAGGGAAGCACAGCAATGAGCTGCTACATTTGTTTGGACCTGTTACCACTCACCCCCAGGTAGGGTTAGTTGTTCCTGAAAGAGACAGAATGTAACACACATGTATCACACTGGAATATGGACATAGGACCAAATGAAATTTTTGAAATTCCCTGCTACATGCCAAAAAGCACTCACTTCTTTTAAATATAATTTTCCCCACTCAGGGTTAAAAAATTTTCATTTGGCAGGTATTTTTTTGAGCACTTTGAGGGACTATGTTAAGCATGCTTTCATCTCAAATCAATACCTCACTCACTCAGAAGTTCCAAGCCAAAGGACCATCTTATAAAACATTACAGAGTCTTTCTAGTAATGCTGGTGACCTAATCTGGTTGAATGTACCCAAGTGGAAACAACAGAATGCTGAATTTCATCATATATAAGATGTTATCAGAAAGTAGGCTTTATACATTTAAGCAAAGTATAATTTCAACAAGGTAAATAAAGACAACTTGGTCAAATAATTAATTGGATGATGACTTTTATGAAATGTGTGACCTTAGAACCATGTATTAAAAATACTTGATCTAAAATAATGAATTCTGATTAGAAGTTTTGAATAACCATATCCTTAAAAAAATTAGATGAATGAAAATATGAGCATAGAATCTCCTCAGAAATCTCAAATGGAATTATTTGATGGATTTGGAACATAATTAGAGAAATTTCTACTCACCTCTTTGAACATATTCAGAGAGAAGATTAGAAGTCTTGGTATACATAGAAGAGAACCTTTCTATGAAGACATTGCAGGAAAAAATACCTATAATGACACAGCCCAAGAATATCATCTTTACCCGGAAAGTCACTATTTTTAACCCTTTCGTTCACCATTTATTTCAAAAGTTGGTCTAATGCTTTCACTCCATGAACAAACTCTCATCAAAATGGCCTTTTTACAGGATAAACGTCTCTTGGGTTTGTAAAGACTATATCCTACTCTTCAATAAGCAATCCTTGTTTCATACCTGCAGCACCACCAAACAGAACTGGAAAGGTAACTCTTTTGGTTTCATAAATCTTTTTGTTGTAAATCTTGCTACTGACTCACTTTTTGTGGGTGCCAAAGTAAGGGAAAATAAAAAATGAAATCAATGTTTGTATTTGAACCTGGAAACATCATGAGAAGCTATGATGTGTGTACATGTGTGTATGTTGCCTACTCTCTAGAACATAAACTCACAGAGTAATAGATAGCTCCTTCTCTTCCTGGTACATAAATTAATAATCTTTTTCTCTCAATAAAAATGGGAGCTAGCATTTATTGTGTAGTAATTATGTGCCAGGTACCATACTATATTCTTCAGGCACTTTGCCTCATTTTACTAATCCAAGAACTCCATGACAAAAGTCAGATTCAAACTAAGGAAACGTTTAAGCTATTCACTCAAAAATTATTTATTGAGCAAATACTATCAGCTACTATTCGGAGCTCTGAAGATAGAAGAGGAAACAAAAACCACAAAGTCACTGTTCACATATAAAGAACAAAAGTAGAACTTAAAAGCATTCACAGGTAAAAGAGTATCTTTAAGTATAACTCTCCAACTAAAAACAAATCTGTAGTTACAATGGGAGCCAGAAAAATGTTGAGAAAATGTATTCAAGAGTCAATCTGGATTTGTATATCCAACTAGATTATCACTTGAGAATGAGGGCAAAACAAGTTATTAGATGAAAATGGATTCCCCCGTTAAGACATCCTAAATAAAAGCACTTAAAATGTACTTCTAGAAGAAAACAAATGATCCCCTAAAGGAGATCACACAAGAAAGGAGGACACATGTTGCATGGAGCACTGAGTGTGGTGCATAAACAGTGAATCTTGGATCACTGAAAAAATTAAATTAAAAAAAAAATAAAAGAACAGTGATCAAAATAGATTCCAAAAAATACCACAATGATGGTGGTGACCATTATTATCCTTTGTGTATGGCTATCATCTTACCCATCCTAAAAATTATATAAAATTAATTAAATATATTTTAATATTTAAACTTGAAAAATAGTAATTTCCTTTAAAGAAATTAACCTGAATCTAATACCATTTGTATGAGGAAAATAAAGTCCCATTTCCTTTTAAGCATAATTATGACTAATGGCTTCTTCTAGGCTCTGCTCTTTTAATCAGTTTGATTTTTATCTTTTTCTATCCTCAAATTGTCACAGCTTGGCCAGTGAAAGCTCTTTTTAAGTTAGCTTCTGAGTTCTGTCAACACCACATCAGAACATTTCAAAGCGTACTTGCTTTCTGGCAACAAGAATTTCTAGCCTAATCTTGAAATATCTCTTCCCAAGGCCTAGAGTTAGCTTCTCCTAGAAGCACTGATATTTTTAGTTAAGTTTTACCATTTCTCTACAATAGCCCTACTTGAAAGTTTAACTCCTCACAAAACTATCAGTGAACCTCTTTATGATTTGATAGACCAAATAATTTCCTGCTATTTCTTATTCAAATTTATATAATGACTTAATTTTAAAAAAATCTGTCCATAAAAATTGAAGTCTAGGAGACCACACTAATATTTTGAGTGATTTGCAATATCTGTATTCTGTTATGATTTTATGCACATTTATTGAATTACTCAAAGCTTATTTTAGCCCAATGCTTCCAATTATTTCAGGAAGTTTCATAATTTTTCTAATTTTTATAGGGCTATATTTCTAAGAGCTGCCATTGTCTCTAGTAAGTTTTATAATTACTTGTAATTATTTTTCATTCAACTATGAGAGAAAAATTTTAAAGTCAACTACTTGAAAAATGCTAAGAAATATACTTTATCCTTCCATACACAGAGACAAAAAAATGAAAAGCTTTGGTACTTCATTTTTTAACTCAAATAAAAAAAGCAAGTTAATAATAAGGCAAGTTAAAATTGGAAAACACCTTTCAGTCTTTGCTTGTAGAGAAAGTGCGATTTGCATGCAGAAAGACAAATTCATCAGGGAAGTTAATATCTAAGTCCTCACTAAAAAAGCATCTTTGGATCTGTTCAGTAATATTTACATGGCCAAATGGTACCCTCTGGTGCAAGAGGGATTGAAACTGACACTTGTAACAGTATGACTGCTCCAATTGGTGAAAGGACCCCTAAGGATAGAGTAGCAATGCTCGATTAAAAGTGCCTGAATGTTATAGAAAATGATACTGATTATCTTGCCTCTGAACCTCAAATTAATTTTGCAAGATAACTGCCTACAATTTAGGTAAGACCACCTCTATTTTGTGATTTATCAGAACTATCTTGAATCTCTTGGCCACTTAACATATGACTTTTCAAAAGTAACTGAGAAATGTGTTTCTTTTTCTGGCTGGAATTTAGTTAAGAGGTTTAAGAACAATAACTTGAGATATAGCATCTAGACACATAAATATTTATAATCTTTGTTTAGCTTTGCTGAAACCAAGCTGCAATGAGAATCCAAATTCTTCACCAAACCGTTAGGGGTTTTTAGAGAATAAAAACAAAAAGTGATTTTGGCTGAATCTGAAATGATAATTTGTCCCAAACTGTTGCCATTAGGTCCTGTATTCATTCCAATGGGAAAGCCAAGTGGAGAAATTGAATCTACATTAAAGGGTAGGCTTCCCAAGGCTGTTTTTATTCTAGTATCATCAGTCAAGATATAATCAAATATTTTGTTAGAGTAAAAAATGTGATTTCTTTTCCCGCAACAATATAGAAAATCTGACTTGTGTTGCATGTGCCAGTTCCAATTGTTTGATAGTAAGTAACTCTAGGACAGTGTTGAGAAGGTGTCTGAGGAAGGATCTGTGGCTCAGTGAGGAAGGGTCAGTCCAATATTAGCCAAGAAAGGAGTACTAGATACATTTTTTTGCCATCTTGACTGCAAAGGAACTAGAGAGGGGATTCCTTAGGACATTATCTGTACTTTTAAAAAGATTAAATAATTTTTTTGCCATATTTAAATTGACTCAGAACATCTGACACATTTTTGTTTCTATAAATAACTCTGAAACTACATTTTTATGATATTCAACCACATGCCATTCAATTTAATAGCAAAAAAATACTGGAGTGCCTACCAAGAGCACATATGTTTGGAACTGGGAATAAAACAGTGAAAAAACTAGACAAAATTTTGCTCTCATTGGGCTCTTGAATTATCAGGAAGGTAATAATTTTGATAATAATGGTCTAAATAAACGTACTTTTAAACATTAAACCTTCTTTGATTCCTTGGGAAAGACCAAATTTTCCATGATGGATTTTTTCCAATACATTGTGAGATTTGGTTTGCTAATAATTTTGTTCAGGAATTTTGCATCTTTATTTCACAAGGAAGAAAGACTTTTAATCATCTATTATAAAAAAAAAATCCTTGTTTGGTTTTAGCCTCATGACAATATTAGCCTCATTAAAGTATTTGGGAAGTGTTACTTGTTCTATTCTTTGGAGGGATTTCTATGGCTTTGGAATTATTTGTTTCTTGATGATGTGTTATAACTTGCCTTTGAATTTATCTAAATGTTTTATTTGAGTTTCTGTTTTGGTTTTCATTTTGGCTTTTTTAATAGGAAAGGAGCTAGATTTTTAAATACTGATCCAATTTCTTTAGATATTATTGGTCTACTAAGATTTTCTGGGTTTTGGGGTGCCTGGGTGGCTCAGTGGGTTAAAGCCTCTGCCTTCAGCTCAGGTCATTATCTCAGGGTCCTGGGATCGAGCCCCGCATCTGGCTCTCTGCTCAGCAGGGAGCCTGCTTCCTCCTCTCTCTGCCTGCCTCTCTGCCTACTTGTGATCTCTCTGTCAAATAAATAAATAAAATCTTAAAAAAAAAAGATTTTCTGGGTTTTATTTCTACTTCATTTGGTTTTGCTAAGTAATTTTTTGTGTATGAAATTGTCCATTAGAAGTAAGCTTTTTAATACAAGAGTGTTTATTCTTCACAGTATTGCTATTCTATTCTGTATCCATAGATTTGTCCCTTTCTCTCCCTTTACTTGGGTAAATTTCACCAGAGTAGGTACAGAATATACACTTTCACTAAATTAGCTTTTTTCCTCACAACTTGAATCAATCTGGTCAATTTTTTTGGCTTTATACAAAAAGGCATAAAATTGCCAAAAAATGATAGGCCTTTTGTTGGTAAACTATTCTTTTAATATTAAACTTTTCAGTTATTAAGGAATATTTGTAATTATTCTGTGTTGAGACCCATAAAGAGCAACCATTCTTTTCGTTTTTATGAAACAAATACCCAACTCTTCTTCATGGTCAATAATAGTGTGATGTTTCCTTTTAAGACTCTTTCTTTTTAAATTTTTACTCACAAGTCCTAAATTTCTCTTAAGGTATTCCTTTGACTTCTTTCTAGGGTCTCTACCTATTTTTTAAATTTGAGACACTGAACTTGATATTAGATTCTAGAACTACCTGCTCAATGGCATATCAAATAAAAGAATGATCTTAAGAACCCAAATACCCAATACGTTATTTTATTTAAAACTGGTCTAGAATAAGAACATTATGCAAATTGGGTGAGTGGAGGTAAAAGTCTCCTACCCAGAGGAAATTTTTGTTCCAGATAAGCTTCCTCATCACCAATTTTCTTATTAATACCTCAGAGACTGTATCCTCTGGCTGTTTTCTTGTCTGCCAGCACATATGTCTTCCAGTTTTCTACAACCCCTAAAACTCACAGCTTTTGCCCAGTCCATGAAGATTTCTTATGGGTTTGTATTGTAAAAACAATAAGGAAACTACCTGAGATAACTTTAGCTAATTAGAAGAATTTTATATTTCCAATAAGTGTCTGAGAAAATGGACTCCAATGTCCATAAGACCTGAAGGAAAATTATGTCTACCAACCCTTTGGCTCTCTCTTCCTTCTCCCTTTGGTTCTTCGATGCATCACCTCAGCAGGTGTTAGATAAAGTCATTTTGTTCCTAGGACTGGTAGTTCTGGTAAGGATGATGAGAATTTCTTATATCTTAGTTACCTATATATCCCTTCTTTGGGGGCAATAAAGGAACCCATAGTTCTTTGCACATGGAAGTCTCGACACCCGTGAATGAATGAACTAATGACAAAAAACTGAAAGTTGGCAGTGAGTCCTTGGAATCACAAGGTCTGAGGTAAGTTTCTTTGTATTTCAGAAAATACAGATATTTATCTGTTTCTCAGTTTTAACTTCTTTGTGAAAGTAAACTGCAATGATCTCAGTCATTCCCAGATAAGGGATGACATTTTTCTTTCAAGGATAATTAACTCAAAAAAAAAAAAAAAGTTCACAGTCGTAACCTAAAATATTAGGGAAATCGCTACTTTTTTTTAATTATAAAGTGTGACAATGAAAATCAGCAATAAGAATGAATGAAGAACTGATATATGCTACAAAACAAGGTACCTTGAAATCATTACATAAGTGAAATTTATATGAAATATCCAGAAGATGCAAATCTACAGAGACAGAAGTAGCTTAGTGAGTGCCAAAGTTGAGAGAGGAGAAAATACCACTAATGAGGACGAGATTTCTTTTGGAAGTAATAAAATGCTCTACAATTAGACTGTGGTAACTGTTGCACAATTCTGTGAATGTCCTA
The DNA here is from genome assembly GCA_002007465.1 of Ailurus styani. NCBI lineage: Eukaryota > Metazoa > Chordata > Mammalia > Carnivora > Ailuridae > Ailurus > Ailurus styani. The sequence goes on along the minus strand of LNAC01000005.1, from coordinate 7,945,193 downwards.
TAAAACATTGAATTGTATACTTTAAATGGGTGAATGGCATGGAATGTAAATTTTATTTCCATGAAGCTGTTTTTAAAAAGTAAAGATTAAGTGACTTACTCAAAATTACATATCTAGTTGGTGAAGCCAGAATTGTATTCCACATTTCCCAATTAGTACAAATCTTTTCTCTCACTTCGTTGTTGTCTTGTGTGTTTTTGTGCCCTTATTTTCCGTCAGGCTTCATTTCCTCTTTTTGTGTGTCATTGATGTATTTATATTTAGTTCTCTTTCTTTGTTCTCATTTCTTAATTCCTCAAAAGCTCTTATGTGGTCCCTGTCCAGCTGTTAAGTGGCCTACATTTTAATGATCACAGAGCAGCTTTATTTTTTATTTGGCTGTACCTCAGGGTGACTTCTGATACTATTGTTCTGTATTTTTTTCCACCAAAAGGACATATGGGACTAAGTCCATGAAACTTGGTGGATAAGACTTTGGAGAAGAAGAAGACTTTAGCAGGATGTGAATAGCAAGTGGGAAACCACTGAACAGAAGAATGATTCTGTTGCTGGAATCTTATTACGTTCATAGACACGAGAGACCTACGAGGTTGTTTAACTCGATACTCTTACCCAGGAGATTGACTTACAGCTGGTGTGTGAGAAATGCCATTTTCCAGATGACTTCCTCTCCTGTTACAAAGTCTGGCTATGGCTTCCTGCAAAGTGCTGGATCTTCTCCCATGTTCGAGTGTTTGAGACACTTATCTTATCTTTCCCCTCTGTGCTGGCTTTTTCCACTCATCTTTTTTTAATTTTAAGTGTCCTACTATAGGAAGATTAATTCTTCTCTATTGAGTTCCATTCCTTTTTCAATATTTGTATAGACACTGTGATATACCCAATTGGGATAGAGAAAGGTGTAAGGTAAATAGTGGTGCACACTATCCAAGAAAGTCCTAAGATAATGCCTTTTTCTCTCTCTGCAGGATATGACTGAATTACCTTAAACAAATTTAAGAAAAAAAGAATGGACATCTTGTCCATCATTGTCAATCACTAGGAATGTGATTCAATGTTATTAGCAGGTGACTTTTGTTCCTCTTTTCCAAATGAAGATGTCCAATGTAAATTATCACTGGTTTTTAAGCTACAAATTAGATTTATTTTCATCATTTGAAACATTCTCTGGTGGCTTTAAGCAACTCTTATATACTTAATCTCCATATTTATCATTTACTTTCCATTTGTCCCAAATTATTTGGGTAAATTGTGAAATTTTGGTGGGAAAAATATGTTAATATTGGCAAGTTCACACTGTTCAACTTAACACAGGGTAGTAAATATATAGTAGGACTTGCTTAAATCCACTGGGTGGTGATGGGGAGGTACCAGGAGAAGGAAAGGTTAAATTGTGGAAAGTCAAGGAGAAACAAGGGAGAAGAAAGAAAATTGGTCTCGATATAGACATAGGAGAAATAAAACCCAAGCTAGAGCTATTATGCAACACTGTTAGATTTCACATGGTTAAAAAGGAAGGATTATATGTAGCAATGTTAGCTCTCTACCCAATAGCGATTCTCTCCCTTTTTCCTTGCTAACAAAACCCACTTGTGTTTGGGCTGGCAATGTGCCCAGTTCCAAGGATTGGATTATGGCTAGTCTTATTGATCATGACTTTAATCTTTCCTCTTGATTCCTCCCTATTTGGGATGATGACATGTCATAGATATGCTTAGAACTTCAGCAGCCATCTTGCCACCTGATGCAAAAAAGGAGGACAAAAATTAAATGTGCTGATGAACAGAAAGGTGCAAAAAAAGTGAATTCTTGATGACATCACAGAGCTTATGAACTAGATGTACTGCCCCTTCCAATATGCTTTGTAATGTAAGAGAATAAAATGTCTCAAATGCTCAGTTGGGTATTTAATTGAAGACCTAGCAATCTAACTGAAACAGTAGCAAAGTACTTTCATACCATCAAGAACATATATGACAGACATGAAGCATTACAAAAATATTTAAGCCTTTGATCAGGCTTAGATTACATATGCCTTTCTGAAGCTTAAATGCCCTATATGAGTGGGAAAAGGAGTTTTTTCTTTCTGATAAGCCCCTCTGGATAGCAGAGGTGAAAGGCATAGTTAAGGATAAGCAACGGTACTTCTCCGGGTCCCCTCTGAGTCTTTTTTCTTTTTTTTTTTTTTAAGGTTTTATTTATTTATTTGACACAGAGAGAGATTACAAGTAGGCAGAAAGGCAGGAAGAGAGAGGAGGAAGCAGGCTTCCCGCTGAGCACGGAGCCCGACGTGGGGCTCGATCCCAGGACCCTGAGATCATGATCTGAGCTGAAGGCAGAGGCTTTAACCTGCTGAGCCACTCAGGTGCCCCTCCTGTCTGAGTCTTGAGGTACAATTCACAACAAGAACCATCCTATAAGAAAATAGTGGATGATTATTAAGCTTTTAGAACTTTTCCTCAAGTAGACAAGCTGTTGCATTAGCTGGTCTCATCTGATAATCTTTTTTTTTTTTAATTTATATTTCTGGTTATTGCTATACACAGCACAGAAGACACACCTAAGTACCTAAAAGGAGAGGGCAGATTTCATATTTACAAACAGTTCTCGTTGCAGAGCAGCGCTGAAGCCTAGGAATGGATAGCTACTTTAATAGCACGCATCCCAGGCCTTCAGCCCATCCCCCAGTGGTACCCTCAGCCATACTCTTTTATTCCATAATAAAAGTAAGTGGTATGAAAATGTGCCAATACACCACATGCAATTTTTATACATCTGTCTTGTTGGTAGAAACTTGAATGGAACCATGAAGGACAAACTGGGATTGCCCAGAGGAGGGGAGGATGTTTACCAGCAGGCAGGACTGGGAGCCTAGATCCCAAGGCAATAGAAATGCAAGCAGTTGATTATGGCAGGCAAGATGGAGCCACATGAGGGAGGAGCAGCAGATGGGAGGGGAGGGACTTTCTGTCTGTACTGAAAAAGTGAGTCCCAAAGGAAACAGCCAGATCTTGGGGGATTTTAAGCAGGGAAGTAAAAGATCATTCTGGCATCTTAGGACAGGATGAAGTGGAATGAAAGAAGTCCAGAGGTAAGAAGCAAACAATTACAACCAAAAAAAAGATGACAGTGGCAACGGGTATGAATCAAGAAATACCAAGAGACAGACTGGAGGACTTAGCAATTACTTAAATGTAATGGTAACGGCACCTGGGACGGTTTGAGGATAACTCACTTTTGACAATCAACTGGGATGGAGAGTTATGACATCCTTTATAGTATAGAAGAAAAAGGAGTTGGGGTTTGCATGAAGGGGAAGGAGATAATAAATATGTTTTTTATTGTGTCAAGTTTGAGGCACTCATGGTTGATTCAAGTAAAGCTATCCAACAGATCAGAGGTTCCCAGGCTTTCAGCTTTCACACAACTGCAAAATTTGCAAATAAATATGAGTAACCAATTTAAGATTGCCAATTCTTTCTTCTTCTAGGTCAGGATATGTTTTCTTAAAAAACTATCATCTTATATCTACGTTTCATTCTTATAAAAGGATAGTTCAACACCAAAAATTAAGGCATGAATCTTGATATAAAAAGCAATTTATTGAATTAAGGTAACTTGCCTTCAATTTAAAACACAGCTGAAGACCTTATTTTTTTTCAATTTTTTTTCAATTCTTCTTATACCAATGTAATCCTCATCGCTGATTTACAATAGACCACAAATGGCATTTGAAACTACTGATACAGATTAGTACATATAGAGATTTGGACCCCAATAGAGAAGCTTTAGCTAAAGATCTGTAATCAGAAGCATATTATTTGAACCAGACAAATAGATCATCAAAAGTACTGTTTATTTGGCACTTTCTAATGTGCCAAGCACTATGATAAAGGCTTTACGTATATCTCATTTCAAAATCTCAACAACTTGAGGAGGTAAGAGAGGGTAGCTCATTTTTACAGCTAAGGACACTGAGACTGGAAATATTAAGTTACCCAGGATCACAAAGCAGGAAGGGGCAGAGCTAATATTCAAGATTTCTCTAACTTGAAGCTCTGTGCTTTTAAGTGTGATGGCATACTGCCACCCTGGAAAAAACATACGGAATAAGAAAGAGCATCACAGAGATGGAACTTAGGAATACTGACACTTTAAATGCCTCAGGACAACAACAACAAACCTAGAAGAGGAAAATAAATAGGGCCATGTAAAACAAAGGAGAAAGGAATTTCCAAAAGAACTGTATTATCAAAAGTGAAGGGTATTAAGAGGCACAAACTTCCAGTTATAAAATAAATAAGTCACAAAGATGAAAAGTACAGCATAGGGAACATAGTCAACAATATTGCAATTGCTTTTTTCTGCTGACATATGGTAACCTCACCTACTATGAACATAATTGTGGAATCACTATGTTGTACACCTAAAACTAGTGTAATATTGTATATCAACGATACTTAAATTTAAAGAAATTCTCGGGGCGCCTGGATGGCTCAGTGTGTTAAAGCCTCTGCCTTCAGCTTAAGTCATGATCTCATGGTCCTGGGATCGAGCCCCGCCTCGGGCTCTCTGCTCTGCAGAGAGCCTGCTTTCTCCTCTCTCTCTCTGCCTGCCTCTCTACCTACTTGTAATCTGTCTCTCTCTGTGTCAAATAAATAAATAAAATCTTTAAAAAAAAGATTTAAAGAAAATTCTAATGTCACAGAGAAGGCAAAAATAAACATGCGTAAAAATTATATTTATATAAATCCAGGGGAAAGTGATACATGGCATCAAGTTCTAATAAAAGTCCATTAATAATAATACTCAGTCCTGCAGATCTTTGCACGCACTCAGCAGTCTCTCAATTAGTAGGATCATGAGCTTTTACTCTAGAACCCATGTATCTAACCCCTTTTGCAAACCTAAAACCACCCTGAGAGGCTTAAACCTGAATCATCTGAGCTGTTAGATGAGCTATCATTTGAACTCCTCACCCTAATACTACAATAAATTTTTCAGGATCAAATCAAATCATATTGAAATTTATACAATAATACCTATGTTGTAATCTAAGTACCTCTAACTAGAAACAGGTTTTTAAATATAATTTATAATTTAGGAACTCTATATAGTGAGTATTATGTTTGTCACAATCCTACAGCCTATGGTTATACAATTTCGATTATAAAAGATCTAACTGACACACAGATTTGAAATGCAATTTCAATTTACTGTCACCGGGAGGCATTGGTGCATGGATATATAGTTCAAAATAATTAAGTCAGTGCTTTGTATAAAATTAAGAAAATCACTCTTACTAAGTCCTAACACAGATTTTCAATCATGAATTCTCCATCCTTATGTACCCGTCGTAAGTTATTACCTCTTATCTCTAAATTCTCCCTTTTTGCTTGCTCTGTGAGAATGGATCTGGGCCCCTTAAATATTTTCCACTGCCTGCTACACAGTGTCAAACTTTGTCAGTAGAGGGTGCTGGAGAGACACTGTAGGAGTAAAGGGCTTGGCTTCCAGGTTCTGAGGTACTCACTGGGCAGGCTCCTGCCGTGTGTATAGCTTCTCCAGAGCTGGTCTCTGGAAGTACAAAGATGGCCGCAGGAGAGTGCCCATCACCACCTTCAGGCAGACTGCTAGCACTGCTTCACATGAGACACCTAAACAACTTTTCCCAGAGCCCTCAAGGACAGAATTCTAGCCAGTTCCTAAAGGCAGATTTCCAGTAAATTCCCCCACAGTACCAACACAGTGACTTCTCTGACATCCAATTAGGGCGATGCCTTTTCCCGTACGGTTCAGATCTCAGTTGTGGTGGAGGAGGGCAGAGTGGGGTCTATTGCTTGGACTCTATCTCAGTCCTGGTAGTAATTGCCCTTCTATCTGTTATATTATATTCACTAATGTTCTCTTCTTACTAACAAAACCCTCATTGCTCCAATGTCAGTCCTGTTGTAGTTAATAATTCTTTATATAAAACTTTCCCTGTTCACGTTGCTGTAGGAAATCTCTCCCTTAATTTGGACTTAGCCTAATAAACATTTTTTTTACATATGCCTTTATTAAAATAATTAAACTGATAAACTAAACAAATAACAGTATCTCACTATAAACTTTGAAGGTGATAACGTCACAACTTTTAAAGAAATAAAAGATTCACATTATACCTTTTGCAAGAAATCTTAACTTCACTAGTTCACCATGTTTTCCAAGACAGAGCCAGACACCCTTCCTGATGGGTTTTCCTTAACCTTTACATTGCCTCTCTGTGAAAGGGGGAAGAAGAAATACAACTGAAAAACCCCGGAAAGACAGTTGCGAATGAAACCTGTTGCTAGAAGCCTGAGTCTCTCATTGGTTTAAATTCTCACAAAGACTCAAGGAAGTATTATTTTGATTTTATCTGTGGGGGAATTGAGACCTAGAGAGATTAAATCACTCACCTAAGATCATGCCTCTAGTAGATGGTAGAGACGTGATCCAAAGGCCTGATTCCAACCTCTCTATAGTTCACCTCAGAGAATTTCCCAAGATGGATTTTGCTTCTCTGTAATGGGCTCCCTTCCCTCTGTTGCAGACACAGGAGACTGCTCATTTGGACTGAGCTGTTAGTCTGTGTTCTCATCCTCTTTGCCCTTAGAACAGCTGCTACTTCTCTCTGGATGTCTCAGAAGAAAAAGAAAGCAAGAAACAACTACCTAGTATTCAACTACCACTGAGATCAATTTTTTAAAAAAATGTTTTCATGTGTATTTCCCCTCGAAAAGAAACATTTTCTGCAATATAAGAAAAGGAGTAAAATTGGACCCTACCTTTTTTTTCCAATCAAAATAGGTATTTAGATTACAATCGTATAAATTAAACTTTAGCCCCAGAAGTACTGGTTTATATTATACTAAAATAGCACATTTTTCAAGTGTTGAGAAAAAAAAAAACTGCCAACACTAAAAAATTATACCTGGCCAAAAAAAAAAAAAAATCCTTCAGATATGAAGGCAAATTAAGTCATTCTCAGATGATGGAAAACTAAGGGAATCTGTACCTCTAAGGGTCACAGACCAACCCTTAGAGAATGCCTACAGGGAATTCTCCAGACAGAAAGCAAGTGACTTCAGAAAAGAAGAAATAACAATGCAGTAGATTAAAAAAAGGGCGGGGAATACAAGAGATTATACTTCTCCTGAGTTTTTTAATCATGTTTGATGGCTGAGGCAAAAACTATCATACCAATTGATGGAGCACTCAATGTGTGTAAAGAAAACAAATTTTTCAAGTGGGGAGGACTAAAGGATCTAAATGAAAGTAAGATTTCTACAATTCACTTAAGGTGGCAAATTGTTCCCACCAGATTGTTATCATAGTTACATACGCTCATCATAAAACTAAAGCAACCCCTAAGAAAACAATACATCTAAAAAAGGTTCAAGTGAGATGAGAACCCTTCTTATCATAAGTTAATGTCCACTAGAGAGAATCTACTTCAGAAAAACCATTTGACAGCCAGGCGGATAGCATGACTCAGTCCACCGACCCTCTGTCTTCAGCTTCTCTTGTGCTTGAATAAAGCAGTCAAGAAATAGACTAGGCATAGTGGAAGAAATGGACCCATGCATGGTCCGTGGGTCCATGGGACCATCAGCTGGGCATTCTCTCGCCAAAATGATCTCACTATTGCCACTGCTAAATGTCTAACTTGCCAGCAGTAGAGAACAACAGTGAGTGCTCAGGTGGTACCATCTTTCAGTAAAACCAACAAGACGCTGATACCCTGGAAAGAGTAATGTTCCATCCTGTCTGCGCTTTACCCACTCACTATTCCAGGTCTAGCTTTGCCTTTCCGGTCACACTTCCAAGCCAGCACCACTACCAGGGGCTTAAAGAATGTCTAATTTACCATCGTGTATAATTGCATAACCTTACCATGAACTTACATACCCCCTGTACAGCGAAGGAGGAGCCACAGTGGTCTTGTGACAACATCATCCATTGTTTCTACCATGTACTGTGCCATCTAAGCTGCCAACACAGTAAAAGGCTGAAATGGACACTTAACTGTGCAGCTGAAGTAGGAGCTTGAAGAGAACCCCTTGAAAGGATAGGACCCTATCTTTTACAATTCAGCATACACCTTAATTCGATAGCCATTCGATAGTGCTATGTCTGTAATAGTAGACTGGTTGGTCTGGCTAAGAAGGGATGGAGTTAGCAGCAGTCCCACTCATCATCACCCCCAGGAACCCACTTGGGGAAACATGCATACTGTCCCTACAGTTTTAGGCTCTGTATAATCCTTCCACCCAGGACACAGCAAGAATCCCACTCATCTTAGAGTTAACACTGCTTCCTGTTCACTTTGGGATCTTTATGCCAGGAGATAAGCAAGCGAAGAAAAGAATTACTATACTGACAGTGATAATCAACCACGATAATCAGGAGGAACCATAACTTCTGAGATAGATTAAGGCAAGGAGGACTACGCTGAGCACTCAGGGAAGCCACATGACTTTCATTCGCAGCTACAATTATATGTGGGAAAGCACAGCAACCATGACCTGGTAAAGGCAGAGAAGGGTCACGCCCTTCTGAATAAAGATGCGGCCTCAGCATTGCACCAGGCAAACTGCACATATTGACAGAAGTCCTAATCACTGGGGAGAGGAATTTAGAATTGGTAGTGGAGACAGGAGGCGGTTCATATTAGTTATAAGCTCAGGACAAACTGCAGCAGCGGCAGATAGAGTTCCTCCCAGGAACCCCCTTAGAAGGTTTTCCAACCAGAATTCTGGAGAGGCTGTGCCATGACATGTGGGTATGTGAGCTCAAAGGATGAACCGTAAAGAATGCTATTGGTAAACCACCGTCATTATGTCAACTGGGGGTTCAAGTCTTCCCCAGCAACTATATTAGTTGATAACACAGCTACTCTTGTCTCAGGAGACCTGCCCTCACACAAACAGAACAGGCTTGCCTAACAGTCCACCACCACCCACTCCTCTCAAAAGAAGACAACTACCAGTGACTGAATCCTGTGGTGTAGGACAGACTTTCTTATACAATTTGTCGTCCACAGATCTCTGTGGGAACAAACAAGCTAGTCTCTACCTTAGCCCGCATTCTGGATCAGCATCTTTGCCTTTTTTTCCCCCCCTCTTTTCCTATTTTTCTCAATTCTCTTCACCTGAAAGTATGGGTTTTTGTTTGTTTGTTTGAATAAGAATTCCTATCCCATGTCTTGCTTCTAAAAACTCAAGCTAAAACACTTGTGAGTCTTACAACCTTGCTCTGCTACATATGCCTTGGGAAACTGGATAGATTTCCATCGAATCTGACACTTGAAAGCAAATTGTTAAATTTAAGTCTGTAGGTAACACAAACTCTGTTATAACTGGATACATTTCACATTACTTAAGTTAGGAAACCAGAGTTTATGATAAATGTAATAAAACACTAATAATTCAAAAGAGTCAGTAAGCTTCCTATTTCTGCTTTAATGATGTCTTTCAAAAATCTTCATTACTCTAAAGACAGGAAACATGCGTTCACACGAAGAGCTTCACTTTCAAATTAGTTGGTTTGTATGCCAAGAAAATTGCAACAGCAGTCCCCTACAACTGAAAGAAATTACTTTTGAAATAGTTTTCACATAAAATTTATTCTGCTTATTTTTATCATTATTCAGGTTATTTTCTCAAAAGTCCAATTAAAAAAAAACATACTGCAAAACAAAGCCATAAATCAGCATTTTACTGTAGAGGGAAATATTTCTAGAAATAATATAAAATGGGTTCAAAAAACATTAAGTTGAGGAGAAAACAAAAATAAAAACACCACAGAGAACTTAAAATCTTAATTGGTAAACATAATTGTAGGAAACCTGGTGGGTTCAACTCTTCTCTAGGCAAAACACAGAGCAAGTGTATTATTTTTTAAGTCTGGTTCTCCTAGACTTTAAAACTAGAAATTTATAATCTAGGTGACCAAAATAAAATTATGGAAAAAAATGCTCCTATGACTATTAAGGAAATGTTACTAAAATTCATAATTTATCTTTCATAAATCTAGTATTTTTCAAATTTTATCTTCCATTAGAAGGAGCTTTAATATTTTGAGGAACTGTGGTGATTAGCACTTAAATTAGCATGAAATCTTAGCACAGAGTTGTGGTACAGAACATGGTGGTATCCTACATATTGAAATAATGATTATTTTTCAAGTTCTTTAGTCTATTTTCTAACACCCTTCTAAGATTTGGCCCTAATTTACCTTTATAAGCTTATCTCTGACAATCCCTACATTGGCCCCATAGATCAACAAAACTGAGCAATTCACTCTTCTCCAAAAAATCCCTTATTTCTCTGCACTTATTTCTTTACTGCAACAGAATAATTTCATCATTAGGCTCTGAAAGGAACTGCTGGGGTTCAAGGTCCTCAGCATTATTTTGAAGCAAATCCCAGACATCAGTATCAATTGAGTTATAAATACTTCGTTATATATCTTTAAGTCTGAGAACCATTTTTTTTAAACACAGCCATGATCTGATGTATCGTCACATCTAAAATATTAACAATAATTCCTAATAGAAATAGAACTACCTTACAATCTAGTAATTGTACTACTGGGTATTCATCCAAAAAAATACAAAAACACTAATTCAAAAGGATACATGCACCCCTATGTTTATTGCAGTATTATATACAATGCCCAAATTATGGAAGCAGGCAAGTGTCTATCAGTGGATGAATAGATAAAGAAGATGTGGTATATATATACAAAGGAATATTACTCGTTCAAGAATGAAACCTTGTCATTTGCAACAAAATGGATGGAGCTAGAGGGTATCATCTAAGTGAAATAAGTCAGTAAGATAAAGACAAATACTACATGATTTCATTCATATGTGGAATTTAAGAAACAAATGAGCAAAGGAAAAAGAAAGAGATGGAAACCCAGAAACAGATTCTTAATTATAGAGAACAAACTAATCATTACGAGAGGGAAGGTGGGTGAGGGATGGGTGAAATAAGTGATGGGGTTTAAAAAGAATACTTATGAGAAGCACTGAGTAACATATAGAATTGCTGAATCATAATATTGTGCCCCTGAAACTAATATAACACTGTATGTTAACTATACTGGAATTAAAATGAAAAACTCAATTTAAAAAAGTATAATCTGAGTAAAAGTTGAACATTTAAACTATGGGCAGGATAGAAATGCAGCTGGTATGGTTGGACACAGGGGCTAGAATGCCCCCAAATTTCTCACTCCATCTCTTGCCTCTCCTTACTGTTAAATGTGTTTCTTTGCCTCCTGCTTCTCTTGGGACTGCTTCTTCTGTTCCCCAATCCATAGACTGCCTCATTTAATAGGGCCAAGAGTTATAAAGGTTTACCTATTACAGCTTCTTTCTCCCTAGAGAGACTATGCCATCACTTTGTCCCGAATCACCAAGTTCTAGGGATGGAACTCATTGGCCAACTTGGCCAAGGGTTGAAATCAACCTGTAACATGATTCCTTTAGAGGCACCATGTATAATGGCAGAAGGGACACTGTGACAATTAAAAGTTATAACTAGCTCTCCCAGATACCCACTGCAGTGTCTGAGCACAAGGACTTAATACCTATGAGACCAAGGGTAAATTGCTCAAGCACTCTGATACCGAACTTCCACATATGTAAAATATGGACAACATTGTTCATATTTTCCTTAGTAAAGTAAAAAGCAAGATAAATATGAAAAGAAGGATCATGGTGATGACCAAATAACACCCCAACATCACAAGAGATTTTTCTTCTGTATACTTATTTATGGGTCATATAAATAGTACAACATAGTAAACCATAGGATTCTCTTGCCAAATATTCCTCTCATATGTAAATGTCTTGTCTGTTTCCCCAGCCACATAGTACATGGTATGAGGAGAAGACCTGTAATCTAAGTAGGGATTGCAAACGGGTGACCCACAGACGTGCTTTGTCTTAAAAGCCCTTGACCATCACACTTCCTCTAGAACACACAGTCGAGCCACCCCTATTAACTTGCTTGTCTCTTCAAACCTGTCTGGCTGCTGAAGTCATTTGAATGTGTGACCCCCAAACAAGAAAGAGCATAGACCATAGAGAAGAAAAACTGTTAGTTTAAATGCTGGTGGCGATAATTTTTTTAAAATGTTCTCTGGTTAACAAAACAATAATAGTCCATTATGGTTAGGGATGTTTTTTATTCCTTCTTCATAGTATATATACCTGGCTATTCACCAAAGTGTTAACAGTTATTGTGGCTGGGAAATCAGATCTTTTTCCTACTGAAATAGTAGGATCTTTTTTCCAAAAGTTTTACTATTCTTATAAGAACAAAAATTAAAATTTATTGTTTAGGAACTGAATGAGTAAACTTGGGCCGGCAACTCATGGTCTATGTCTTGGCTTACAGCCACCTTTGTATTGATTTCCCTGGCTCTCATTCCACTCTGTTCTAGGCTATTTGAAAAGCTGCAGCTAAAACCCATCCTCTGTTTTGACCATTTTCTGCCCAGTCATTTTATGCTTCAGCAAAATTCTTACTGTCTTCCTTAATGGACCTCTGGGAATGGAAGAACAACTTCAATAAAAGTACAGTGAATTAAATGATGGGACCAAGCCATTAACAAAACTCGAAGCCTGTCCTAGGTTCTTAGAACATATTACATTAGCATAGTTCCTGTAGCTTTTAACATATTCTGATGCATATTATTTAACAAATCGGTGTTTCCATTTATCAAATGCCTTTTCTGCATCAATTTAAATAGTCAGTTTGTCTATTAAAATGGTGAATTGTTTTGACATATTTTCTTATATTGAGACTCCAATTCATTCCTGGGATGAACTTGATCTGAACAATGAATTATTGTTTAAGAAGCAAATGTTTCATTTCAACTAATATTTAATTTAGAATACTAAAACATGCATCCACAAGTGAAACTGGTTTATCATTTCTTTATTGCCTTTACCTGACATTGGAATCAAGATTATACTAATCCCATTAAATAAGCATATAGTGCTCCTTTTCTGGGACAAAAAAATGTAAGATTAGTATTTCCTTGAAAATTTAATAGAAATTCTGTGTGAAACAGACCAAGGACTATAAAGTTTGGGTGGCAGAGAGGTCTTTTTTGACCATTTAATGTTTCCACTGTTTTTGACCTATTTAATTTTCCTAATTTGGGCATTTTATATTTTTCCAAATAGTTTGACTAAGATCTTGTAAGTTATCAAGTATATTCTGACGTAGTTACTCACAATATTCTTTATTTAAAATCTATTATATCTGTAGCTGTTTTTCTTTTTCATTGCATGTATCTGTTTTCTTTTTTTCTTTTCTTTTTTTCTTTTTCTTACTTGGTTTTGCCACAGACCTTTAGTTTTGTTGACATTTTTATTATTTGTAATTCTTCATTTTAAAATTTTCTTTTTTATTGTTATCAATTCTTCTTCCTTGTTTCTTTTGGTTGGTTTCTTTGTACTTGCTCTGCTATATTTTCAACATTTTCAAACTTTGTGTCCTGGTAAATTTATATGAAACTATACATTTCTGTAAAGGACTCTGCTAGCCATGTCTTACAAACAGTAACTTGTGGGGTTTTACTGTTAAGTCCTAGAACTTCAAAATTCCCTTCATGGTCCCCTTTTCACTCAAGGATTATTTATTAATGTAAAACCTGACATTTAGGATAACATAAACTATGCTTCTCTTCTTTTTTAAAATTTCTAGTGTTAATTGGTTATGGTCAGAGAACATAGCCTATATGATATGGATTCTTTGGAATTTAAGACTTCCTTTATGGTCTAAGCAAATTTTCCATGTAAGGAATACACACACATATAAACTCATAAATATATATGAGTATATATATACATATATACACACACATATATATAATAGTTCAAGCTTTTTTATTATATTACTTCTTTATATCTCTATTAATGTGTCTGATTTATCAATTTCTGAGGAAAGTATGTTAAAATCTCTTGCAACATATATTGATAAGTCTATTTCTCTCTACCATTATGCCATTGCAACTTTGTATATTTATAGATTATATTATTAAACCATGTGTATTCATGCTGCTTATACCTTCTTGCTCTATTATTTTACCAGTATATGTCACCATTACCCTTTTCTACTTATAACATTTTTTGCTTTGATATATCAAATATTAACACTTTCATATTAAGAGTCAGATATTAAGATGGCCACTCTCTTTTGGTTTGTAGTGGCTAGTAAGAGTTTGTATCCTTTTATTTTCAAATCCCCTGTGTCTTTTTGACTGAACTGAATCTATACAACGCATTGCTGATTTTTCGTGTTTTATTTTTTTAAATATCATCTAAGCTTCCATCTTTTAATTGGTGAGATGAGCAATTTACATTTATTAAAACCATTATATTGGGATTTTTTCATATTTTCCAATGATTGTACTTTTTCCCCATGTACCTTTTTCTCCTTTTCTACTTTCCATTAATTAGATCAAGTTTTCTTCTCTCTTCACTTATACAGCATTGATGCTGAGAATTCTAAAGTCGGTCAGATTTCTATTCTAGTGGATCTGTTCTTTCTCTGTGGCCTTTTAGAATTTCCTCTCCGTATTAATAGAGTTAACTTTTGATATCATGTGTCTAAGCATAGGTTTTTCTGTATCTATTCTGTATGGCAATCTCTGGGCCCTTTTCATCTGAAATCTTACATCTCTCTTTAATCTGGAGATGTTTATCATAATTATTTGCCCTCTCTGTTTTTTCTGCCCCTTCTGGGATATCCTGTTATCCAGATTTGGGGACTCCTACTTCTATTCTCTATATTCTTTTCCTTCATTATTTACTCCCCTTCTGAAAGATTTCCTGAGTCCAGTCTTCTCAGGCTCACAAACACAGTCTTTGGCTCTGGTTATCCCACTATTTATTGCATCTAATGAGTTCTTTATATCAACTCTTTTCCATTTCTAATATTCCTACTTGGTTCTTTTTGGTTTTGTTATCATTAATTTGTGTTACTAACACATGACTGTGGTAGGCTGAATGTTGGCTTTCTTAAAGATGTCTATATCCCAGTCCCTGGAACCTGTGAATATATTCCCTTAGAGGGTATATTAATTTCCTCAGGCTTCCCTAACAAAGTACCACAACCTGGGTGGCTTAAAACAACAGATAAGTATCTTCTCACAGTTCTGGAGGCTAGACATCTAAAATCAAGGTGCTGGCAGGGTCAAGCTCCCTCTGCAGGCTCTAGGAGAGAGCCTGTCCCACACCTTTCTTTTAGTTTCTGATGTTGCCTGTGATCCTTGAAATTCTTTGGCTTCGAGACACATCATTCTAACATACCTATGTTGATCAATTTGCATTCTCCCTGTGTGTCTGTGTCTCTTATTAAATTTTCCTTCGTCTTACAAGGACATTGGTCACTGGATTAGGGCTGACTCTAATCCAATATGACCTCATCGTCACTGGATCATATCTGAAAAGATCCTATTTTCAAATAAAGTCACACTCAGAGGTACTGGGGGTTAGGACCAGAACATATCTGGGTGGAGGACACTATTCCATGGCAAAAGGAACGCTGCAGGTGTGGTTAACTTAAATATCTTGACATGGGGATAATACATCGTGTTGGATTACCCAGGTGGGTGTAGTGTAATCACGAGATTTCTCATATATACAAGGGAAGTAGGAGGTTAGAGAAGAGAGAAGATGCTCCACTGCTAACTTTGAAAATGGAGAGAAGAAGGAACCATGGTCCATGGAATGTAAGTGGCCTCCAGACACTGGAAAAGAAAAGCAATAGCTTCTCCTTTGGAGCCTCCAGAAGGAAGCAGCCCTGTTCACATCTTGATTTTTAACCCCATAAGACTCATTTTGATTCTGACCTCTGGTATTTTAAGAGAATAAATACACGTTGTTTGCAGTTACAAAGATCACTGGCATTTTACTTGTAATTAAATTGCTGTTACAGCAGCAATGGGAAACAAATACAACCCCCTGATCTATTTGAAGATCTTTAGTGTGCTTCTTTTAAATTCTTGACTTATGGGGGCGCCTGGGTGGCTCAGTGGGTTAAAGCCTCTGCTTTCGGCTCAGGTCATGATCTCAGGGTCCTGGGATCGAGGCCCGCATCGGGCTCCCTGCTCAGCGGGGAGCCTGCTTCCCCCTCTCTCTCTCTGCCTGCCTCTCTGCCTCCTTGTGATCTCTCTCCCTCTGTGAAATAAATAAATAAAATCTTTAAAAAAAATAAAAAAAAATAAAAAAAATAAAAAATTCTTGACTTATTTGTCCTCATACTTCTAATTTGTGTGGTGTATAATGTTTCATGATCCATCTTTCATGAACTCTCTGGGAACCTAGTTATTATCATGTGTGTGTGTGTGTGTGTGTGTGTGTGTGTGCGCACGCTTGTATATTCCTGGGGTTATGAACTCTCTGGGAACCTAGTTATTATCATGTGTGTGTGTGTGTGTGTGTGTGTGTGTGTGTGTGTGTGCACGTGCTTGTATATTCCTGGGGCTACCAGCTAGTCTGTCTGCTAACGTGTACTGGAGAATACAAGTCTAGTCCCCAATCTGTGTCACTCTAGGTGACTTAAAAAAAAAAGAAAGAGCAGGGGTGTTAACCCACAGGTATATCCTGGACACCACAGACTCACTGACTACTCTATAAAGAAATTCCTCTGTTCAGGGGCTGGCCTTGAAATTCTTACAATGAAGTGAAACTGGGGAGAGGAAGTCTTATTGTGACCTACCGGTCTTGAGGTTTGAAAGGGGAAGATGTGGGCGCCTGGGTGGCTCAGTGGGTTAAAGCCTCTGCTTTCGGCTCAGGTCATGATCTCAGCGTCCTGGGATCGAGGCCCGCATTGGGCTCTCTGCTCGGCAGGGAGCCTGCTTCCTCCTCTCCTTGTCTCTCTCTCTGCCTGCCTCTCTGCCTACTTGTAATCTCTCTCTCTGTGTCAAATAAATAAATAAAATCTTTAAAAAAAAAAAAAGAAAGGGGAAGATGTAGGGGAATCAGAAAGGCTGTACCAGAAAGGCTGGTTTCAAATCAACTCAACCCCCGTAATTTAGGAGGCACAAATGTGTGGATGTCCTCATTCTGGAACCAGTTTCCTTTGAAATAAGTTTTCTGTGTGATAAAGAATGTTGTTTTCATGAGCTCATGCTGTTGGTTCTCTTGCATTATGTCTTTATAAGGAGATATCTCGTGAACCAATTTCTTCCAGAGGTACAGAGCCAGAATCCTACCCACTCAGCTCCTACACTTGCACATGTTACTCGAAAATGCCTTTTCCTTTTGACTATCTTGTTTGTATTCTGTGAGTACCGCTCCATCCAAATCACTTTTAGGGATTCAACCTACCCATAAGGAGCAGGAAAAATGAAAAACTCCTCATAAAAGAATAGTTCGGAAAGGAAAAGCATTTTGAATTGATGTATACCAAGCTCTTCTTCAGACAATTTAGCCAAGGGAATGATTTGTATGCTATTAAAGAGGAATTGTTAGAGATCTTTTTTTTCCTTTAAATTATAGTTTGGTAGAGTATTTATTACTCCATTGCTACAAAATTAAGAAGGATAATTATACATACATTTGCTCATAGGCCAAAATAATGAGACTCCCAAGAATTAATAAAAGAAAGACAATGAACCAAATAATACATATACTTGAATTAGACCTACTGGAACCAATGAATCCAAAATTTAAAAAGAGGTATAATATTCTCAAAGAGATAAAGGAGAAAAATATATTATATATAAATCATCTAAGATCTCCTTCATGTTCCCCTTTATCTCTACCAAACATAACTTGTACTAGTATTTACTGTACACATGTTGGCTCAGTATTCTTTTTTTTAAATGATTTTCTGAGTTGATTGATGTACAAAATGCTGTACATCTTTGATATATATAATTTGATGAGTTTGGCAATAGGTATACACCCACGAAGCCATTATCACAATCAATTCCATAGATATATCCACCACCACCAAAAGTTTCCTCCCACCTTCTTTATTTCTGTGTGTCCAATAATACCTTAATATAAGATCTACCATTCTTAGAAAATTTTTAAGTTCACCACAGTATTGTTATAAAGCTACAATAACTGAAACAGTATGGTACTGACATAAAAACAGACATGAAGACCAATGAAACAGAATAGAGAGCCCAGAAATAAACCCTCTCATATATGGCCAACTGATCTTCAACAAAGATGCCAAGAATACACAATGAGGAATGAATGGTTTTTTCAAGAAATGGTGTTGGGAAAACTGGATATCCACACGCAAAAGAATTTAATTAGACCATTATCTTATACCATACACAAAAATCAACTCGAAATGGGGAAAGACTTAAACATGAGACCTGAAAATGTAAAACTCCTAGAAGAAAGCACAGAGGAAAGGCTTCTTGACATTGGCCCTGGCAATGATTTCTTGGATGTTAACACCAAAAGCACAGGCAGCAAAAGCAAAAATAGACAAATGGGATTATATAAGACTAAAAAGCTTTTGCACAGCAAAGGAGAGAATCAAGTCATAAGACAACCTATGGAATTGGAAAAAAATATTTGGAAACCATAAATCTGATAAAGGGTTAATATCCAAACTATGTAAGGCCCTCCTACAATTCAGTAACAAGAAAAACAAATAATTCAATTTAAAAATGGGCAAAGGATCTGAATAGAAATTTCTCCAAAGAATACGAATGGCTAACAGGTATATGAAAAGGTGCACAACATCACTTTCATCAGGCAAGTACGAATCAAAACTACAATGAGATTTCATCTCAGTATTCTTATTAACACATTGTAAAGGAGGGCTATACTGTTAACACCTGTGCTTATGGTAACCAGATTCCATTGTCCCTTGAAAGCCAAACCCAGGGGGAGTCAAGATGGTGGAAGAGTAGGGGACCTCATTTCATCTGGTCCCTTGAATTTAGCTAGATAACTATCAAATCATTCTGAACACCTATGAATTCACCATGAGATGTAAGAAAGCCAACTCCAAAAAAGCAAAAGGTGCCATTCCCCAACAAAAGGGCAGCAGAAAGGAAAGCAGTCAGGGACTCTAGAGTCAGTCTGCCTTATTTTCTTTAGGTTTTCTCAAAGTACACATTATGTCCTTCCACGTGTTCAATAATAAGTAATTTTGAGCATGCACGGAGCACTGCAAAAGCATGGAACTGTTCATTCCCTTCCAAATGGAAGGTCATGATCTCTGTGTCTCATTAGTGAAGCAGCAGAAAAAGAGCTGGAAACCTGGTTCCAAAAATTCCAGCTCTGCGGTGGAATTTTAAACAAGTGATTTAACTTCTCTGTAAAATGGGGATAGTAATTCTTCACCATAAACATTTCTCAGGATTGCTTTAAGGATCAATTTAGATCACATAAATGTGCAAAGAGCCCAAGATCTATCAAGGAATTTTGTGTAGTTCTATAAATAGAATATATAGTACAAAGTACAAAGTGTAATATTGCAGCTATTAATAGTGAAGAAATGTTAGAGCATCAATTTTCCAAACCCTAATAAAATAATGAATCTAGGCAATACTCAACAAAGGCTACTAACATCACACAAAAAAGAGACAAACAGACATTATCTATGATGTATTCCTAAAGGGGGGGTAAAAACGAACCTAAATCAGATTAAAGCATTAAGCCAAACCTCTAGATCTAATTTCTAGTTTTCAGGAAATACAGGAGGCAAAAGTACACATTAAAGGACACCACAAGGAAGCAAACACAAAGTCCAGAATTAAGGAAATTCTAAAAGAGAAACTGCTTCACTTCTTTAACATATTGCTAAGGGGAAAAAGGAGACAGGTAATCTATAGATTAAAAGAGACATAGGAGATATGTGACGACCGAATGTATGTGAGAACACTGGAAATTGATTCAAACAAACCAAGATTTTTAAAACTCATTTTGGAGACAATCAGGAAATCTGAATAGTAACTGGATATTTGTTGATGTTAAGGCATTATTGCCAATTTTTTAAGTGTGACAATGGTCTTGTGGTTATGTTTTTAAGCAATCTATTATCTTTTAGAGATATGAACTGAAATATTCAAGGGCAAAATGACAATGTCTAAGAGTCTCCTCAAAAAGATCAGAAGGTATAGGGCTTTGGGGGGG
Organism: Ailurus styani; assembly: GCA_002007465.1. Classification (NCBI taxonomy): domain Eukaryota; kingdom Metazoa; phylum Chordata; class Mammalia; order Carnivora; family Ailuridae; genus Ailurus; species Ailurus styani. The sequence continues at coordinate 7,925,035 of LNAC01000005.1, read as the reverse complement.
TGCAGGTAGAAATGGGAAAATATAAACATAGTAAATAAAGCACAATAAAAATTTTTATTTATAAGAATCTTGAATATGCTATGCTCCTTGTGGAGTGACTTACTATTTACCCATCACAAGCATAATTTACACTACCACAAGCTCTAAAGAGAGCTCAGGAGTCAGAAATCACAAAACTTAGAAATTTTTTGTTATTTTTTTAATACTAAACTTTGAGGTCTTAAACGAGCATCAGTGAGAGGAGTACCTGTTTATTTCCTTTGCAGGCTAGACATTCTCAGACCACACCTTTTTAATTTACACATCCTTCTACTTTTTTCAAAGTATAATGGAAAGGGTGGGCTTTATCATTTTAATCATTAAGGAAATCTTAGGAACTCTTGTGAGAGATCTATGGGCACTAGCCATAATCCTCAAAAAACAAAGTGTTCTTATGATACTTTTAAAAATTGCTTTGTGATGTACAATGTTCTTCAGGCTTCCAGACCCTTGGCTACACAAGCTACAAATACATTTCAAATGCAAATTATTTGCACGGTTAAACTTTATAATCCATAAAATCATTCATCTGATTAAAATTTTTGAAATGCTAGATCTCTAAGAAGATGAAAGCAAATTACCAGCCAATATTTCTATTTTTAGCCAATTAAATAATCATAATATAAATTACTAGAGACTTCAAAGCATCTAGGCTTTATACACACTTTGTAAAAAAAATACATGATACTAAACAATTTTGGAACAACTGGTACATTGAAAATAAAAAAAAAGTATCTTTACTTTTATTTATTTATTTTTTACATAGGTTCTATGTCCAGTGTGGAGCCCATCATGGGGCTTGAACTTAGAACCCTGAGATCAAGACCTGAGCTGAGATCAGAGTCAGACACCTAACCGACTGAGCTACCCAGCACCCCTAAAATTGAATTTTTAAAAGCTCAACCTCAAAAGTCCTCAGTAGAATGTAGTCTCCCCAACTACATACACCACCTTTGCTTCAATTCTTAAAACCCACAGCAGTTTGAATGTAGTTCTATCATCACGTGATGTCCCAGACAAAATGAAGAGAAAATCCCAGTCGTTCCACCTCAACCACATGAATCTATCGTCCTTTCATTACATGATGGGAATCATATTAGTTTGCTAGGGCTGCAGTAATAAAGTGCCACAAACTCAGTCTTATAAACAACAAAAATGAGTTGTCTTGCAATTCCAGAGGCTAAAAGCCCAACATCAAGATATCAGCAAGGTTGGTTCTTTCTGTTGGCTATATAGAAGAATCTGTTCCATGGACCACCCCCCATTTCCCCCTCCATCCCTGGCTTCTGAAGGTTCGCTGACAATTTGTGGCATCCATTGGCTTGTAGAAGCCTTCCCCTGATCTCTGCCTTCATCTTCCTGTGGCATTCCCTCTGTGTACCTGTCTGTGTCCAAATCTCCCCTTTCTATAAGGACACCAGTCAGAGTGGATGCCCACCCCATCACGGTATGACTCATCTAACTCAACTACTTATATCCACAATGATCCCATTTCCAAATATGGTCACATTCTACGGTAGGAGTGGTTAGGATTTCAGTGTTAAATTTTGGGGGTAAACAACTCAATGCATAATAGGAATTAAGATAATTTGCTCATGTGGTACACATATTCAATCATCCAGGACATATACAAGGCAGAAAAAAAAAATCAAGTTAGAAGGAGGAACTCTACATATCAAAGCTGTATAGATCTGTTTCATTTCAATAGCTCATTAATGCATGCGTTCAAGAAAATAATGAATAAATAGCAATGACATCTAGGCACAACAGAGGATTAAAAAGTACACACATCATTAGAGACAACCCGACTCATGTTTTACTCACTGTATAGACTAACAATGTTTTAAAATTCTCATTCAACACTTATTTTAGTATCAGTGGAAAGAAACTGATATCCCATTAATAAAACCATATACTTTTTTCATTTCAAAATCATGCATTAAACCTAAAATAATATTTACTTCTATTTGGGAAATTCTTCCTGTTCACAGTTTTCTGTCATTCATACCTGAATAATGTTAGTAATTCAGACTCACTAAGGATCAAGGTAGGTTACAAGACTATAGTTACAGATAATTGTTCAACAAATATTTGAAAGTTTTTTTGACAAAATAATTCCTGTATTTCTGTAGTTCTTGATCCCTTTTCATTTTTCTTTTGCAATTTTCAAACTAGATAAAGTCTTGGGAGGTATACTTAAAGGTTCAAAATCTAGATTAAAAAATAGATCACTCATTCTCATTACAGAGTACTATACTGACTTCCAGCTGGCTGTGATGCTGACTGCTGGTTTCAGTGTGGGTAGCACACTCCAGTGTACCCGTGTCACAAACACACTGCATGGGGACAAAAGGACACCTAAGAGGAACCTCTTCAGATTTTCCGCTTATTAGCCCTGTATATTTCAAAGGTAGAGATCAAGAACAGTATGCCTTTTTCTGGTTGTTTAAGGCATTATTTATGGAACTGTGACTTAATGAACTCCATATTTCCCATTCATTCCAGTGAGCTTTTAGTATCTCCTTATGAATTGGAGCTCCAGGAAGCTCTTTGATAGGTCTCTTAGTTTTGCCAATTAGTAGGAAAAATGACCACATAAATGACCATAAAAAGATTGGAAATACCTATTAGAGGAAATACCCAGAACAACCCTGTGGTCTGTCTTTACCCAGCTTTATGCTCCAGGGAAATCACCTATTCAACAGTGTGGTACACAGACTCTGGACTAGCTATCTGGGTGCAAATCTCAGCTGTGGCACTTATTAGCTATGTGACCTTGAGTAAACCATTTGACCTTTCTGTATCTCACTTGCTTCTTGAGCAAAATGGTAGTGACAACAGTACTTGCTTAATGGACTTTTATGCAGATTAAATATGTTAATGCCTGTAGACTGTTGGGAACAATGGCTGACGCGTTCTAAACACAAGTGCTAGCCATTATTAGAAATTTGTAATTGAAGAGTAAACTATTTTGTTGTGATGTTAAGTGTTGATGTGAACTTTGGCATGGAATGGGCAGTGAGCTCTCTCCAGGGTAGCTCTGCCCACTAGGAAAAGTTTCTCTGACCACACTGATTCTGACGGAAATGTTTTGGGAAGCGCTTGGCTAACCAGAAGAGCAGCCCAGTGCATACTCAGCTCACAAAGCCAGCCTCCTCCTTTCCCTCAGGAAGCATGCACAGACTTCTTTTTGCCAGACAGTCGTGACTAGAGATCCCAACATCTACTAGGAACTTTCTTGCTAACCCGTCTAAATCATGAGAGGAAGAGAACAAATCTCATTGTTGTGTTGTAGTTGTTTAACCTGAAAGCACATGTGGATGGGTTTCCTGCTGTTAGATACAACCTTCTTGCTGTTAGATACAAGTTAAAGAACCTGAAAACACATCTGTAAACTAAGCCCTCAGGCACCCTCACATACACCTTAAACTATTCTTCTAGTCCAGCCACTCAACAGATGCTTTTATCAGTAACTGCAAAATAGAAAAATAATTTTAGAAAACCATAATTAAAAGCCACAAATTACAAATTCCATAAGATGAACAAAAGTTCGTGAGGGTGGGCCAGAGCAGGGAAATTACCGTGTACTGGAGGAGGTAGATAAGCAAGAGGAAAGGGACAAAGGTTTAGGATGATTCGACAGCAGAAGCATCTGAACTGTGTCTTGAAGAAAATGTGACAATTTACAGCGTTTTATCTGCCCTGAAAGAAGTAAGGAATAGACCCATTTCCGACCTGAAAAATAGCTCATCTAGCAGTGACTATACTAGAATCAACAACTCACTAAGCCCTGCAGACCTATCTTCTTCTACAGGATTACTAACACAGGNAATGACCACATAAATGACCATAAAAAGATTGGAAATACCTATTAGAGGTAAGAGAATATGGATGGAGTACAGATGCAAGTTTATTTATCTCATGATAAATGGACATGAGCACAGAACTAGAGTCTGCGTGGTTAGAAATAAAAGATGAGAATTTAGATGATAAAAATATTCAAGCATACAATAGCCTTTAACATCTTTACACTGATGATTTTTATTTGCCACTCACGTCAGTTGTGACTTTGCATATCCCACTGTAATTAAATCCCTTTTAAAAAATTTGTCAGGTACCATGATTTATAGTGCTCAGAGGTAACAGTAACACAGCTACCAAGAAAGAAACAGTTGCCCCTGACATTCAGGATTGGCAAATAACTAAGTGTGGAGTTATTGCCTATTTCTATGCGTGGTGCACATGTGGATAGGGATGAGGAGAATTCTCAGTTACACATTCATTTAGTTATGTGTGTAGCAATGGGATACTTCTAAAGATATAAGAGAGTGATGATATACAGTGCCTAATTCTATGCACCCTTGCCTGGAAGACTAAAATCTATTTGGGAAGGTAAGACATGCATCTGTGAAATAATAAGTAAGTCGCTATGCAAGATGATACACAACTAAATACAAAAATGAATGCTAGAAGCCATTGTATTACTGAAAGAAACCACTCTGAGCTGGAGCAATAGCAGACCTTACCACAAGAGGAGGGACATGGGTTAGAACTTGAAGAATAGGTATTATTTACATAAGAAAGAAAAGATTTAATGGGGCACCTGGATGGCTCAGTCAGTTAAACACTTGGTTCTTGATCTTAGCTAAGGTCTTGAACTCAGGATTGTGAGTTTGAGCTCTGTGTTGGGCTCCATGCTGGGCATGGAGCCTACTTTAAAAAAAAAAAAGACTTATTATGCAGTCATATTAAATCTCTCTGCAGTCAAAGAGAATACAATTGAGAAAGGCCAAAGGCCAACACAAGAGAGTTATCTCTACAAGTGAGGACATAAAAAGAGTACTGGAGAGGCCAAAGATAAGGGTCTGATTAGATTATTAGGTGGGTTAAAAAGCCAAACTCAGGAATTTGGGACTTTTCCTATAGTCAAGAAAGAATCACTGGTACCTTCCAAGGCAAAGCAGAATATAGAGAATCTAGTTTAGTTTGATTTGACTTGGTTTGATTTTAGGTAGCCTTGCCTGTTCAAATGAATGGGAACATGAATAATACCAAATATCAAATGAGCCAAAAACCATGTAAATTTGCCATTGGATGACATTACATGCATGGTTTGACACTTTTCTTGAAAGAGTAATTTCTATAAATTCTGCTATAAGAAACTTGAAAATAAGAAGGAAAAAAAAGTTTTCCTCCCAATTCATCCCCCTACCTTTTCTGACAAGACCTACTTAGCTCAGGAATTCTATAGGACTAGACATCTCTTGCACCAGAGAAAAATTAACTAGGCTTTGTTTTGAAGGCCTAGGTACAAAGTTCTATCTGATTATCTGAGAAGGAGGGGGTCTGATGGGCATGTGGAAAGAGAGGATACAACATAGGGAGAATTGGTTCACCGAAGAGTGAAGGGATTAGGAGGAAGTTTCACTTTGTGAACAACATAGGGCAGGGCTTCTCATGTTTCACCAATATTCCTGGGTATGGCAGGATCTCCTCAAGTTCAGCATGCATAGATACCATGGACACTGAGCAAAAGGCCCTGATGGTCAAGACTGGAACAGCAAGAGACTTTGGGACTATGAGTAATGGATCCCCTGCCACTCAAGGAGATAAAAAAGCAGCTCAAACAGTGACCATAGAACAAAGACCAGAGGTAGTCTTCAAATGAGCTTCTAAAATAGGGTGGATTTCTTAAAATCATTGAGGGTGGTTTTCCCCATGAACTCTATTGGGTGGGAACCATATCAATGAAAGGTGATTTAGAAAAATAAAGAAATATGACATTTGTCACAACTGAGTGCAACAGAACAAATTTATAACCTTGTTCTGTTTTTCTCTTATTCTCTTAAAGTAGCACACTGACTCGTTCCTTAAATGAAAATTTAAGTCTGCAACAAATATTATGATATCCTAAAAGCAGAATTGATCAGCCTTGAAGTTGAGTGAGGGGACAGAATTTTCCATGAATTGAAGGGATGAATGGTGAGTGAGAGGCCAAAACCTTGCACCCCCCACTACTGAAGGTATTTTCAGACAGCCAAGTTTGTGCAAGGGTAATGGCACCCATGCAACTGTGTAACCAACCATGTATGTCAAATGATGCTCATTCAACAAGGAAAAATTATTTCTACCACCCTCATGTGAATTTGTAAACTCTAGTATAAACTTTCTTCAGCTTTATTAAAGAATAATTGACAAATAAAATCATATGTATTTAAAGTATAAATGTGATGATCACATTGTGAGGGGATTATCACAATTGAGTTGATTAATATATCCATCACCTCATAGTTAGACCCTTTTTTGTGTGTGGGGTAAGAACACGTGAGATCTCCTCTCCACAAATTCAAGTATATAATACAGTATTATTAACTACAATCACCATGTGGTATAGTAGAGCTTTATAACTTATTTATCTTATAACTTCAAGTTTGTTCCCTTTGACTTCTCCACATTTCTCCTAAACCCTAGACTCTAACATCCACCATTCTACTAACCATTTCTGTAAGACTGGCTTTTCTTTTCTTTTCTCTTTTTTTAGATTCCACAGATAAGTGATACCACATAGTATTTGTCTTACTCTGTCTGGCTTATTTCACTTAGCATAATGCCCTCTAGGTTCATCCATATTGTCATAAATGGCAGGGTTTCCTTCTTTTTTTATGGTTTAATATATCATTTATATCACATTGTATATGTGTATATATACATATATATATAAATATATTATGGAACATATATCACATTTTTTTAATCCATTCATCTGTCAGTGGACACCTAGGTTGTGTCCATATCTTGGCTATTGTGAATAATGCTGCAATAAACATGGGAATGCAGCCATCTCTTCCAAATACTGATTTTATTGCCTTTGTATATATACCAAGAAGTGAGACTGCTGAATCATATGATAATTCTGTTTTTAATTTTTGAGGAACCTCTATATTGTTTTCCATAGTGGTGGAACCATTCAAGTACAGATTTTGATAATGATATTTAACATGCTAAGTGCTATGGACTAAATGATTGTGTACCCCAAAAATTTATAAATGGAAGTCCTAATCCTCAATATGATGGTGTTTGGAAGTGGAGCCTTGAGGTTAAGATGAGGCCATAAGAGTAGAGCCCCATGATGGGATTAGTGCCCTTACAAAAAGAGGAAGAAATCAGAGTTCTATCTGTCTCTGCCATGTGAGGACACAGCAAGATGATGTGCCATTGCAAACCAGGAAGAGGGTCTTAACCAGATTCTGTTAGCACTTGAGTTTTGACTATTCAGCTTTCAGAAGTGTGAGAAATAAATATTATTTAAGCCATCCAATCTATGGTATTTTGTTTTAACAGCCTAAACTAATTGAGAGATTAAGCAACTACCTCTAGATGCTTGTTGATTCTTCTTAGGGTCTTTCAGATGCCATCCCTAATATATACAGTTTAGTTGTATATGGATCCAGATAACTGTTTATCCTGAGATAATTTCAAAGTAAATCACAGACTGTAAAATATTAAGGTGTTGTATTCTATGTATTCTTTTCCAATAATTGTTAATATATGCAAAATTATTACTTTGAACTAGGATAAACATTTATTTTACAGATGAGAAAACTGAAAAACAGAAATCTATTTACTAGTTCTGTGATGACTTTAGACCTCAGATTTTTTTTTAATATGGTCATTGTGTTAATACATTCATTGTATTAACATAATAATATATTCATTATATATGTATATAATGAATATAAAGTTCTTTTCTCAGTGCCAGGCATTCAGGAAAAATTCAACCAATTATAACTACAACATTCCAAATGAAGTATAAATGAATTAAAGACTTTTTAAGCCCTCATTTTACTATCTGAGAGCATTGCCTATCAGCAGTAATTAAATTTCACCCTTAGATATAAGTTTAGAGCTAATTTAAGAATAATTCCTCCAAGAAACTGAAGTTTAAAGAAGGTTTTGATTTGCTTGAGATAGCATAGAAAATCTTATTATAGCTAAAGTCTGACAAAAATCTAATGTTGGCCAATAAAACAGAACTAGCACATTCATGAATTAAGTCTTCTTTCTGTTTTAGTGAGCATAACTCTACTCAGTGTACCACATCCCAAGAACATTCCATCCCAGATACCTGTGTTTCTTAGGATCCATTCCAATTTTCTTACTATGTCAGCTTGTTCATTTCCCTCTGGGTTTTTCAATCATCCTTCTTTTGTCTTTATGTCAAGAGATGAATGATATCATTCCAGAGGGTTGCCTGGTGGCCCTAGCTCTGTCTTTCTCCTACCACTACCACTCTCAGTCCTGGCCCAATTCTGATTCACCAGTTGGCAAAAAAATCAATGTGTGTCTAGCCCTAGGAACTACAAGTGATAAAAAGGAAATGGCAATGTAGAAACTCAAAGTCAAAGTCTCACTTCCGGGCGCCTGGGTGGCTCAGTGGGTTAAAACCTTTGCCTTCGGCTCAGGTCATGATCTCAGGGTCCTGGGATTGAGGCCCGCATCAGGCTCCCTGCTCAGCGGGGAGCCTGCTTCCTCCTCTCTCTCTGCCTGCCTCTCTGCCTACTTGTGATCTCTCTCTCTGTCAAATAAATAAATAAAATCTTTAAAAAAGAAAAAAGGCTCACTTCCAACCCTTGGTATAAGGCTCAATTTAGGAAGAATATGTGCAATGATGCCAGCAGATATTGGGAATTTTACAGAGCACGCTGAGTAATTTTGGGCCTTTCCACAATTTCTGGCATGAACAGTGCATTCAAAGGCTATTAAACCATCAATGATTCTTTTTTTCAGATTTCTAACACTCCAACATCCAAAGCTTTTCCTAAGTCTTAGATTCAAAACAGACATTAGAGATTCTAATTCAAGTCTCCCAAAAAACATCAACTTTAGAACACTCCCTTCGGGAGCCAGTCAGCTACACTGTTTCAGATCCAGTTATTAGAAAGTCCATATTTACATTCAGCTGAAATCTGCCATTCTGTAATTTTCCAGTGCTGATAAGAAAATCAAGCCTAAAACCAAAGTTTTTCAAAGTTGGCAAGAATCTTAAGAGAATTCTGTTCTCTAGAATTTCCACAAACAAATTAAATCTCCTTTCATATTAGAGCCCATTTGAGTTAGCTTTTGCTGAGTAACAGATCATTCCAAGCAAACACTTCTTATTTCTCACAATTTTGAGGGTCAGCTGGGTAACTCTTCCAGTCTGGCTGGCTCGGCCATGGCAGGATGGTCTAAAACGGCCTAATTCCCATATCCGGCCGTTATTAGGCTGGTGGTACTAGAAGTGGCCTCAGCTGGGACAGCTGCCACCCTGGACTTCTTCATAGGATAATTCAAGGTAATTAAGATCAATGTTTTTCCGGCCTCTGATGTACCATGGTTGCTAATATCTTTTTGGCCAAAGCAAATCACACAAGTGTACTGGGTTTGACAGCGTCCCTGCTAAGATTCAGGACCTACCCAGAATCACACAATGTGACTTTATTTGGAAATAATGTTATTGTCAACGTAACTAGTCAAGTTAAAGTGAGGTCATCCTGGATTGTGGTGGGCCTTTAAACCAATACAACATACATCTTTATACAAAGAAAAGAAGAGACACAAAACACAAAGGAAGAATGCCATGTGGTGATTCAAAGAGCCCAAGGATTGCCAGCAACATCAGAAGCTAAGGGAAAGGCATGGAATAGATTCTCCCCTAGAGCCTTCAGAAAGAGCATAGCCTTGCCAAAACCTTGACTTTGGATTTCCAGCAACCAAACTATAAGAGAATCCACTTCTGTTGTTTTAATCTACCAAGTTTGTGGTTGTTTGTTATGCCTCCCCAGGAAACTAAATCACATGGCCAAGCAGAGTCAAAGGAGGCTTAGGAAGCTTGTTCCTGCTTTGTCAGCTCTGTTGGGGTACAAGCAAGAGAGAAGAGGGTGGGGAATGGCTGTCGGGTATAGTTCCTGAGCAGCCAACCAAGACTGTCTAGCATACCCCCCCAGAAACACATGATATTTTGAGACAAACGTACTGATGTGGTCACTACCATATACAGGACTTCTAGAGACAACAATTAGCAAGCAATGTATTCATCATATAGGATAGGGGATAGAGAATAGTAATTAAGCATGGAGGCTCTGAAAGCAAATTTTCTAGGCTCAAATCCCACCGTATAATTTACCAGGTATATGACCATGGATAAATTACTTAACTCCTCTTGTCTCAGGTCTTCCATCTTAAAAATAAAGATAGTAATTTTACCCACGCATAGGGTTGCTAAGATTAAATGTGTTGCACTTTCTGCAATGTCTGAGGCATGGTAAATTCCCTGTGCCCACTTCCACTCTGAAATAAGGTAAGGGCCAATGATGGCACAAGGAACAACAATGTTGTGGCACTTGAGTTTACATGAAAAACCAGGAAGAACACTTAAGAAACAACTAAAAACGATTACCTACAGTAGGGAAACACTTTTTAGTGAACATGTTTTATATATTTGAATTATGTAAATGTATATTATCCAGTCCAAAAAAATGTTTAAAGTCCCCATTATGTATTTAAGTCAATCATGTTATTATTTCACAAAATTATAAGGAAAATATTTTCCAAAGTGTTAACAGTGGTCGTCTTTGGGTGATTGAGTAAAGGACTTTATTCATGTATTTTTACTTTTCTGGAACTCTTCTGTGGTAAGCAGGAAAATCTCCCTCCCCCCCACCCCAGGCAAAGAAAGATGTCTGTGTCCTAATCTCCAGAATCCATAAATATGTTAGGTTACATAGCAAAGAGGAATTAAGGTTGCAGATGGAATGAAGATAGCTAATAGTTGGTCCTTAAACAGAGAGATTCTCCTGGAAAATCTGGGTGGACCCAATAGAGTCATAAGTCCTTAAATGCGGAAGAGAAGCAGAAGAGTCAGAATGATGCCATGTGAGAAACATTCGAGAGGCCACTGCTGGGGGGGCGAGGTGGAAAGGGATAATGACCCCAGGCTGCCTGCAGCTGATAAAATCTGTAAATGGCAAGAAAATGGGTTCTGGCCTGAAGTTTCAGAAAGGAATCGAGCCTTCCAGCTCTTAGATTTTTTTTTTTAAGATTTTATTTATTTATTTGACAGGGAGAGACACAGCAAGAGAGAGAACACAAGCAGGGGGCGTTGGAGAGGGAGAAGCAGGCTTCCCACTGAGCAGGGAGCCCGATGGGGGGCTTGATGTGGGGCTCGATCCCAGGAATCTGGGATCATGACCTGAGCTGAAGGCAGATGCTTAATGCCTGAGCCACCCAGGCACCCCAGCTCTTTGATTTTAATCCAAAGAGCCCCATTTTGGAGCTCTGACCTTCAGAGTCTAAAATAGTAAGCTTGTGTTGTTTTAAGCTGCTGAATTTGCGATAATTTGTAACAATAGGATACTAGTACATTTCTCACGTGTTAAATAATGAGAATATACATATGTTAACAATCAGAAAAAAATAAGATTAAAAAAATGTATATACATACACACCTGATGTGACCAGAGTACTGAATTACATTTGCTTGTGTATATGAGATGCATCCATGAGATAATATACATCATTAACTTGTGATTATTCAGAGACTTGGCCCCAGGGCACACACACAGTCTTCAAAGGCACAAAGAGGCAAAGTGTGTACTCCCACACGTCTGGCATTGCTATTTTTCATTCTACTCATTGCCTAGCTGTTCACATACTGTGCCACAGGCAGCAAGCATCCCAATATACCAAGCCTGCAGCAGAAGGGCAGATTTTACAAGAAATAATAAAATCAAACTATAAAAAGGAAAGACATATCAAAAAGATATGCACCAATACAATATCATTGTTTGGACAGCACGAAATGTTTTGAGACACCCGGTAGAAATCTGTTTCTGATGGGATGCACCTAGTTTTCCAGAGAACAGAAAATTGCCTGTTATAAATGCATTGTCATGATGACAATTTGAAAAAGAATGAAATTGGACCAAATTCCTTTGTAGATCATTGTACCTTTGAAACCTAAAGTCCTAAAAAACCTGTACATCATAGTAGCTTGATGTTTTCTAAAGATGAGAAATAAAAGCAGATGGAAAATCTTTAAAGAACAGAAGCTAAGTCGTTCTTATAAGAAAAGTGTCTAACTCAAGCTTTTTCTTAAATTGTGTATTTCCTTCTTGATTATGAAAATAATACAAGTTCATTATAGAAAATTCAGAGAATACAGAAACATACCTAGAAAAAAATATTAATCATTCGTACTCAGAGGAAACCACTGCTAAAATTTTTGCTATATTTTCTCCTATTTTATAGCCTTTTTTCATATAAAGATATAACTATACATAATATATACAATTTCTACCTTTTCTGTTAACATTAAAACAGTAGTCTTTAACTCAGAATGTAAAATTACACAGCCATAATTTTTATATTGCATAACTTTTATATTCGCATCCATTATTATGATATATGTACTTTCTCTAGTGTTGAATAATTAGATTGTTTCTAACTGTTCACCACTTATAAATAATGTTGTGACAAATAGCTTTATATATAGTTTTTTCTACATTAAGGATTATTTCTTTAGGACCAAGAAGTGGAATAAAATAATTCAGAAGTGGAATAGCTGAACTGAAAATGTAAGAATATTTTTTGAAAATTTAATACATATTGCTAAAATTCTTCCTAAAGATAGATAGATAGATATACAGACAGACAGACAGACAGAAATCCTCAAGCAAAGCTTAAGATAGTCTGTATTGCCAACTCTGGCAAGTACTGGGTATTATTACCTTTTTTTTTTCTCAGTTCCTTGATTTTTTATTTTAAAGCCATCATACTGAAATTCAGGGTATTGGTTCACTAATTTGAGCATAATTAAAAGCTAACAATTCTAAATTATGGCAAATGGATCAAAAGTAGATATAATTTGTCTTTTTAAGTCCCTCTCCCTAGAGCAGAAACAGATGTGGGGTCACACTACATTGGATTTATATCCCATCTTCACCATTTCTTAGCTAAGTAATCTGGGCAGATACCTCCCTAACCCTCAATATTCTCATCTCTAAAATGGAAAAGAAAATAAAAATTTACTCAAAAACATAGTGTTGTGATGAGGACTTAATGAGATAACCCTTGTAGAATGCTTACTGTAATATCTGCCACATGGCGAATAATCAGTGTTAGTTCTCATTATCATCATTACAACTAAAGTACCATTGCACCTATTAGTAATATATTTATATCCTTCCTGTAAAACACATCTAAGTCTGGCCTTATCTGAAAACTCAGACTCCACATGCAGAATGTCATCTTGGGAGATAGACTTTCTGTAATTTATTTGTCATGTATTCTATACCACCATTATAATTATCTGTTCATTGCCCATCACCCCAACAATTCTACACATTATTCAGTACACATCATGATAAGTATATTCTTAATCACCTTTGTCTATTTTGCCCATTTCCCCACCTACCTCCCCTCTGGCAACCACCAGTTTGTTCTCTGTGTTTGAGTCTGTTTGTCTTTTTTGCTGTTGTTCATTTGTTTCTTAAAGTCCACATATTAGTGAAAACACATGGTATGTGTTTTTCTCGGTCTGACTTATTTCACTTCATACCTCCTACGTCCATCCATGTTGTGGCAAATGGCAAGATTTCACTTTTTCATGGCTGAGTAATATTCCTGTGTGTGTGTGTGTGTGTGTGTGTGTGTGTGTGTGTGTGTGTGTGTGTACTACCTCTTCATTATCCATTCATCTATTGATGGACACTTGGGTTGCTTCTATATCTTGACTATTTTAAATAATGCTACAACAAACATAGGGGAGCATATATCTTTTTGAATTAATGTCTTTGTTTCCTTTGGGTAAATACCTAGTTGTGGAATTAATGAATGGTATGATCATTCTATTTTTAATTTTTTGATGAACCTCCATACTGTTTTTTATGGTGGCTGCACCGATTTGCATTCCCACCAGTAGTGCATGAGGGTTCTTTTTTCCCCACATGCTTGCCAACACTTACTATTTCTTGTCTTTTTTATTCTAACCATTCTGACAGGTGTAAGGTGATATCTCATCATGGTTTTGACTTGCATTTCCCTGATGATTAGTGATGTTGAGCATCTTTTCATGTGCCTGTTGGCCATCTATAGGTCTCCTTTGGAAAAATGTTTATTCAGGTCCTCTGCACATTTTTTAATGGATTATTAATCTTTATCATATTGAGTTATATAAGTTGTTTATGTACTTTGGATGTTAATCCCTTATCAGATGTAATGTTTGCAACTACCTTCTGCCATTTAAGAGCTTATCTTTGCATTTTACTGGTGGTTTTAATACTTTTAAATCTTTGTCAATCTGATGAACAGAAAATAATATTTTATATGTATTTAAATTTATACCTTAGGTTAAACACTTTGTTCACTTTATATGTCTTGTTTTGTAAAATTTCTAGTTGCAACACTTGTGGTTTTATTTTTTTTTTATTTTTTTTTTTTATTTCACAGAGGGAGAGAGATCACAAGTAGGGGAGAGAGATCACAAGTAGGCAGAGAGGCAGGCAGAGAGAGAGGAGGAAGCAGGCTCCCTGCTGAGCCGGGAGCCCGATGTGGGCCTCGATCCCAGGACCCTGAGATCATGACCTGAGCTGAAGGCAGAGGCTTTAACCCACTGAGCCACCCAGGTGCCCTAGCTGCAACATTTGTTGATTTGTTTTGGGGGGGTTATTTATATGAGTTTACAGCAGAGGCTGGGCAGATAGTGAGAGACAAAAGTGAGTAATTTATTATGTCAGTTTCAGGTCAGATACACCCAGGGAGCATCTTCTCTAGCAAACAAGTAATACCAACTACATAAAATCTGTAGAGACCCTGATCTCTGCCTCCAGAGAAACCCTTCCAAATATCACCCCCAACTCAATGTTTAAACTCAGAATGGCAAGAAATAAATCACTATCAATACTTCCTTAAAAATTCCTACTTTCAGGGTGCCTGGGTGGCTCAGTGGGTTAAAGCCTCTGCCTTCGGCTCAGGTCATGAACTCAGGGTCCTGGGATCAAGCCCCGCATCAGGCTGTCTGCTCAGCGGGGAGCCTGCTTCCTCCTCTCTCTCTGCCTGACTCTCTGCCTACTTGTGATCTCTCTCTCTTTGTCAAATAAGTAAATAAATAAATCTTTTAAAAAAAAATCCTACTTTCAAGAACAAGTTGGTGGTTCTGAAGAAGACCAGCTATCTATACTATATGTAGGCAATCTCTAACAAATCATGAAATGGAGGGAGGCAGAGCAGAGCCAAGTACATGCTGTAGCAATGAGACTATTCCCTACTCTAGGGATGTCCATGGAGATGGTTCTCTTTAAAAGAAACGGGGTCTGTAAGAGCTACTATTGTGAGATGAAGAACTGATTGAGTTTCACCAGTTATTTATTCTCAAGAATATGAAACACAAATGGATTTGCACTAATTATATTTTTAGAGTGGCTTCATATAATTTTCATTGAATACTATGTATATTGACTCTTCACCCTGTTATCAGCTTGGTTTGACTGAAGAACAGAGTAACGGGAAAAAAAAAGAACAAAGGAACTAGCACACTGGGGTGTGTTTGTTTTGGTACTTTGTTTTTGCCTGGGAATAGTTAAATAAAGGCAAATGAATGATTTCATAAATATGAAACTCAACATGGTATTACAGCTTTGTGGTGGTGGTTGGGGGGAGGTGCATGGAGAGTTCTAGGTGACTTTCCAGGTCCAAATCTTATCCACTTGAGAATTGAAAGGAAAAAAATGTAATGAAAAAAAGAGAGAAGATCCCTTATTGAGGAAGATACCCTATTGTCAGTTTTATATGATATCAATCCCCCGAGACTTCCATTGCCTCCTTAGAATAATATATGAGCAACAAAATAGTACTTCACTTTTAGAACCCTTAAAAAAAAAACCTAAAGATTTGTGTAAGACAGAAGCCATGTTCATCATTTAGGATTACTTTGGTTTCATCTGAAACAGAACCTTACTAAAAATGCTTAAACAATAAGGTATTATTATCTCAAAAATAAGTAGCAAATTACACTGGTCCAGGGTGAATTAATTCAGTGGATCAATGATGATGGGACTCTAGGTAGTATTTCTGACTTTTGGAGCTTTCCTCTTAAGGTTTATAGATAGCTGTCATAACTCCAAATATTATGTCCTCAAATAACAATGTCCAATACAACATTTTATTGAGAAAGTCTTTCCCAGAAGCCCACAGCAGAAATCACCTACAATGGTCAGAACTGGTCATGAGCCCAACCCTAAACTATTAGTAAAGGGGAACAGGATTACTCTAATTGTATTAAACCCATCATGATTTGCTCCTGGGCTGAACTTACTGCTCCCCAAACACCTTGACAAAATCCAGGTTCTGTTGGCAAGGAAAGAGCCGTGGAATAGCTAAGGTGTTAGCAACCAAGTCTCTACCCCATCACATCTTATTCAATTTATATTTTCCCTGAATCTAGTGAAGTACAAAGCAAATATTTGTAGACTAAGTTAATAAATTAGAACAAATATTGGAATACCTTTGTAAAATATCACTGACATATTACATGTACTAAGATGACTCAAGAACTATGAAATATTTTGTAGAATATTTTGTAGACTATTAAAAGGCAACACTCAAAAAAAACAGATTTCTTTAAATGAAGAAATACCTTGAATTTGATGTTAGAAAGTGGAAGAGGGTCAGTAAAGTATCTTCCAGACAGAGAAGGCACTTTAAGACCCCAAAACAAAGCAAGCCACTCCATACCACTTACACCAGTTTTATTTAGGGTAACTTACTGATAGGGAGGATTGGGTAGACACTAGATCCAGGCACTACATACCCTTCCTCTGCCCCCATTCTTCACAGCTATCCTCTTCCCAGTCCAGACCTTAATCCTAATCTTTTATGGAATGAGGGGCATGGTGGCGAGGTCACAGGGTAGTTATCTAAAGTGTATCTTTGGGGTGCCTGGGTGGCTGAGTCAGTTAAGTGTCTGCCTTAGGCTCAGGTCATGATCCCAGGGTCTTGGGATGAGGCCCATGTCAGGCTCCCTGTTAAGCAGAGAGTCTGCTTCTCCCTCTGTGCCTCACCCCCCTGCTTGTGCTCTCTCTCACCCTCTCTCTCTCAAACAAATAAAATCTTAAAAAAAATAATAAAGTGGATCTTTGCATCAGCCATTTCTATTACTTACCTAAAGTGGGACCTGCTATGCAGTCATTTCTACTAGTTATCTAAATTAGAGCCTTCTGGGTGCAACTTCACGGAAGATCAGAACAAGCCTTCTTGAATTCCAATCAGGGTATACATTAATCTCTATGGGGCCTGGAACACAGAGCCCTAGGGAAGTTATTGTATGGACATGAACATGATGGAGGACCAAAGATGGAGTCAGTGTTGTCAGCACTCCTACAGACAGCATCAGAAACCTTTGAGATTTAAACACACACGCGCACACACACACACACACACACACTGTACTGGTTTGACAAATTTGAGAGAGTAGGTTGGATGGAACATAAGGAAAACATCTGAAACTGTGCCACACAACCTCTACCAACTACCCTTAAGCTGGCATGAACATTGATGCTGCTCTTCTATTTTCATATAATAAAGCTACCTAAATAGCACCTAATTAATGAAAAAAAAAGATGATTAGGTTCACTCCCTATTCAATTGGCTCCCCTCTCCTTCTCCCATCATAATTGTGTGGGACCATTTAACACATTATGCAACTGTTGATACTATACATCAGCCTCCTTCCCTCTTCCTGGAGGAAGAGACAGGTCATATTCAGCTCTGTATTCTCAGTAGCATGTAGTAGATACTGTGTGAAATATTTGCCCAAGACCTAGTCACCAATGTCTAGTAAGTAACTTGTTCTGACTTCCAGAGTATTTATATCTCAGTTATTAAGTAACTATTTCTCAACTCCTAACCCACCCTTTCATATCTTCCTGTTTGCCACCTGGATGTGGGTCTGTAGAGAGACAGAAGTGGTGGGGGGACTGCAAGGCTGGGGGAGGAGGAAGAATAGACCTGCTCTTTCCCATCTGATTTGTGTTCCTCTGAGCAGTTCTTTCCTGTGGCAGCAGCTGAACCCAACTGGTAGTTTTCCCAACACATGAAGAACCGAGTTTCAAGTCCCACCCTGTCCAGAGACCCCAGCACCCAGCAAGCCAACACCTCTCCCTCAGGCCTCTCCTCTGAGCTCAAGACACCAGCCCGAGCTGAGTGGAACCGCTCCTCAGAGGGCTGAGCTCCTGTGTCTTCAGGGACCCTACATGTTAGAAATTTCAGCCCCACTCCTTCGTGCCTTCAACCCTAGATGTTTGTGTCAATTGCTCCCTCCAGAACACCTTAAAATTCTCTTATGGCCCTTTCAGTTACCTAGTTCACAAACTTGCACCTAGTTAACGATTTTCATATTGAATTTCGGTGTTCCAATTCCTTGGTCCTTGACGGACAGAATTGAAAGTTCCCCCATTTTACTAATCCATGGTATTAAACATACACACCACAGAGCTAATACGCTGGTGCCTCATTCTGGAAAAGTACTGCTTTATATTATTTTTCGAGGAACTCTGAAGCTTAGTGGTGCTTGGAAGAGGGGTGGAAAGGGACCACAAACGGGGCTCTAGGCCTTTTCACAACGACTCTAAACTGCCCCAAATTTGCATCAGCAAAGGAAAATCCCTACAGTCACCTGGGGACAGTTCCTGAAAAAGGAGATTTAGCAATTACCTTTCCTTACATAAACACGCCCCTTGGGGTTTCTCGCTCTCCCAACCCAAGTGCCTTCTTAAAGCCCCCTTCCATTAAAAGGCAATAAGCCCACAAAAGCAATTCCAGTCATCACAATTCTCTCCCTCTGGCTCCAATTCCAGTGATGTTTTACCATCCCTCTGAGTTTGGTGTCCCTGGCAGCTACTCGGCTTCTCTGCTCCCCTGACACAGCCTTACAGACAAGGCACAGGAGAGAAACGGTTCCATACAAAGTAGAAAATCAACTTTTAATATTTCTGAGGATTTTACCTAAAAAGGACCTTCTACAAACAACACATTGGATTATAATAACCAACGCGGAGCGATAGGCTTGGATGCAAGCAATAAACACAGGCTATCTTATTTAATACAATAATGAGGAACATACTGTCTTTTTCCTCACTTTTTGGGTAAGGAAGCTGAGGCATACAAAGATTATGTGATTTTCTCAGGATTCTCAGACCAGACCTGGGCGGTGAGCAGCCATGACCTGGGGTCCTCACAATTCCCTGGAAAGCAAATGCAGTCTAAAGTTTCCGTTCCTGCAATTGTTTGGATTCAACACTTTCAGGCACAGCCTGTGAGTATGAAATAAGTCAGAAAATGAAAAGCTTCCAAGAAAACTTTGTTCAGCAACAGCATAAGAGTGGACTTTTAAATTAGGCCCCCATGATTTGGCTTTAACCAGCTAGCTTCTTGGGATACTTATGACAGACTTTTATGACACGGTGAGACAAAACAAGTAACCGCACATGGCGAAGACAGAAAGTAAGTGCAACAGAGTCAATGATGGACACCTCCCTGAGGGGTGAATGCATGAACACTTGGTGAAGGAACCAAGGCTGGAAGTTGCCCATTAACGGATATAAGTTATTAAAGATTTTATTTATTTATTTTTGGAGAAAGAGAAGGAGAGCAGGGGGAGGGGCAGAGAGAGGGTGGGAGAGAATCTGCAGCAGACTCCTCCCTGAGCACGGAGCCCAGCGTGGGGCTCGAACGCACGACCCTGAAATCATGACCTGAGCCAAAACCAAGCATCAGACACTCAACTGACTGAGCCACCCAGGCACCCCTAATTGATATAAGTTATTAACTGATATAAGAAGGTGAATAAGTGGAGAGTCAAAGTTCCTTGACTTGTATCAAATTGTTCTCTGAGTGGAGAATTTTACCTGAGTCTATCTTTAGAAGGACAAGAAAAAATAAAGAATTGAAGCAATAATCTGACACTGTCAGGGAGTAGTCTGGAGATTTATTATCTAGGAATGTTACAGAGGATGTTTGCCAGAACTTTAAAGATGGGCCAAATTGTATATTGATTTTTCAACTTCCTTCAATTTACTTCCATAGTGTCTCTAAGCAATGTTAAAATCATACCATCTAAAAGAATATTTTGATCTACATAGACGGTGTTTAAGTGCATGTGAATGAATATGAGTGTGTGTGTGCGTGCACGTGCATGCAGGTTCTGACCATCTTTGCACACAGATCAATTTCTTCTTGTTCTCCTCTCTGCTTCATATAGCAATGGGGCTAACCCGGCAGCCTCTGTTTCCCAGGCTCCTGTCAACTGGCTGCCTGCAGAAGGAAGACAAGGAGAAGCGCCAGAGAGAGATAGGAGGACTGGGGCAGGGGGAAGCCAGGGTATCTCTCTCCCTGCCTCTCCACCTCACTCAGTATCTCTGTGGGTCCAGCTCCTCCTACTCAGACCCACCAGGGATCCTGCTTCTGCTGGGTATGCCAGCCCCTAGGTCAGGTAAGGGCACCTCCCCCTTTGTTGGTATCTTCCTGCTGCTAGGAATCTCTGAGTTATCTCACCATCCCCCGTTGGGCTTCTCAACTCCTTCCTGACCTGAGTAAATTAAGTGTCCTCTGTTAAAAACATCAGAAGTAGTTACTGAACAGTGATACGGAGGGGAAGGCTCTTCTTTTCCCTATTATTCCCTACCACGTGGGAGGAGCTCCGGTTATGAAGGGATCCTGGCTTCTCTCTGTCATGTACCCACTCACCCACTGACAGAGGAGGGGATGAATTTAACGGTGAGTGTGCAAGGAGAAACCAGGCACAGAGATCCTGGCCTGTCTCCCCTTCCCCTTTCCTCTGGGCCCCCTTTCCTCTGGATGTCCGCCCACCCTACTCAGTGTGTGCTCTGCTCGGTTCGCAGCCCTATGGTGAGAGGATTTGGCCCTAAAGAGGATTCTTAGAGGTTTTCAGAGCTGCCTACAGCTGGGGAAATCTGCCTAATTTTAAATTTCTGGATTAGGAAGTGCACTTGCCTACAGATGCAAGCAGATTATGCTACATCAACATTATCAGTATTAAAGGAAATATTTTAATTCTCTCATCTCTATTACTCTTGCTTCGTACATCTCAATTAGTTCAAAACTGAAACAGGGAAGAGGGTCCTTCTGAGGACTCCTCTGAAACCCAGCCTCCTCCGAAACCCATATACATATATATATTTGTATTATAATATCCCTATGTCATTAAGCAAATTAAAAATATAAGCTGACCCTACAGCTTGCATTGCACCAAGAATTATTTTAAGTGTTTTGCATTAACTCATTTAATCTTCGAGCCAATATAATATGTATTATGAAATTCCTGTTTCACAGCCAAGGAAACTGAAACACAGAGATGTTATATAACCTGCCCAAGGTCACACAGATAGTGAGTGGTAGAATCTATAATCAAACTCCAAAAGTTGGGCAGTGGAATCTGCACCCTGAAGTACCATGCTATGCTACCTACATCCACACTTTAACAAATGATTCTGTACTTCATTTAATGTGATTTCATTTTCAGTCCTAGATATATTATTTTCAAATACCTCATGTAAGAAAGCATACAGTCTCAGTTTTTGCCTGCCTCAGCTGTGACGTAAAACTCCATATTATTTTCCTCTCCAAAAAGAATCCATTTCCCCTAAAGACATTACTAAGCAATGTAGACTTTTTTTATTTTAAAGATTTTATTTATTTATTTGACAGAGAGATAGAGAGCACAAGTAAGCAGAACGGCAGGCAGAGGGAGAGAGAGAGAAGCAGGCTCTCTGCTGAGCAGGGAGCCCGACTCGGGGTTCGATCCCGGGACCCTGGAATCATGACCTGAGCCGAAGGCAGTTGCTTAACCAACTGAGCCACCCAGGCACCCCAGCAATGTAGATTTTACCAAAGATTTCCCATAAGAAACGGAAGAAGGGATTTGCTTCCAATGCTTGGTGACAAACTACTGTGTTTTATGCAATGGATGCATCCTAAAGACTGCGGTCATTCTACTCTGACAACTTGGAAGAGAATTTTTCCATAGAAATAAATATAAAATCAGATCATAATATTTTAAAGCTTTTTGACAGGAGAGTCTATTTTCACCACTTTCAAATGTGAGTAGTTCGGGATTACATAAAATAAATAAAAGGTATGGATTGGGGCTTTCTGAAGAAGAAGAAGAAGAGTTTTCTTCTCCATCCTTCTACCACAGAGCAAGCTAACTCTTGCCTCTAGTCCCTGTAATCTTAGCATCCACCCACTCAACACACACAAGCTTGCCTCCTTTATTATACTCTGCAAGTTACTCTTGCTTCGGCCTCCAGACTTGCTTACCTAAACTCCCACCACATAAAGTTCAACAAACAAAGATCTCCCCAGCCCCAGGGCCCACTCTACTCAGAAAAGGGGAAGAAGCGGATAGAAGTAAATAGATTAATACAGTGTTGTACTGCATTCAGTTTACACCAGCTTGCAAGGCCAATTGCTAAATTCTCAGGAATTTTACAAGCATTCTTAAACACAATCATTATTAAAAACCAAGTTACGTAAACTTACAATTAAATAAACTGCATTAAAGCAAAGGTAATAAATAATCAAAACTGACCCCTTCCTAGTTATTTTACTCTATCTTACTATTATATATGATCTTGAAGTTATTTATACTTATTGTATCTTTATGGTAAAAATAGTATAGAAAAGTGTTCCGTTGTGCATTACTTCCCAATTCTGGGTTCAATGACATCATATTGGTAGCTTGAAATGAGCCATGGTGGAATGTTTATGCTACTGAAGTTGGCAAAAGTTAGAAACTAGACATTATTCTCTCCTGGAGAGCCTCCGGCTAAATATTTAGCGTACCACTAGATAGTTGGCTGATAGATAAAAATAGGTAGAGAGTTTCACACACGCATATATACATACGTATATAGTTATATAGATAGATCAACACTATTTTCCTTACAAAACACCTCTATATTTCCTTTAACAAAAATTCTTAAACATTTCAGCTAAACTGTTGCATATTATATATATTTCCCATTAGAATATAGAGCACATGGTTTCATACAGGACAGGAAAAGTAAAACTCAAGCAATTCCCCTTTCACATAAACAGACAACAATAGGGAAGGGAACTAACAATATGACCCATGGAGGTCTGGCACATGAGTCTCTTTGAAGAGTTTGGGGGAAAATGCTGAGCCAGCACAAGTCCCAGGGAACACATTTATATATTCTAAATTATAGGTGGTCAGCATAAACATTCTCCAATAGGAGGGTACACTTAGAAACTTCCTCTCTAAATAAGCAAAATGATATTTTAAATTGTGACGAAGGGTAACCAATTTCTGTGTAAGAGAGCAAGACCAAGCAAATTTGCAAAACTCGTCAACTGAAAACTGGGGGGCTGATTTTGTGGTTTTCTCCAGTGCCAACCTACGTAGACAAAATCATTTTTAAAAAATGTAATGACACTTCCTATCTCTGGATTTTAATGACAACAAACAGCACTAACCAAAGCTTGAGACCGCAAGGAACAGAGGCAGCCCTGCTTCCAGGCAGTCTAATATCTTCCACAAGAATATTTGCAAATAAAAAATAACTTTTTATACAGAACTTTAAAATGTGACCTATTAGGACTGTAGGTATAAACATTAAAATAAACCTAAGGTAGAAGCAATTAAATACAAATATTTACAATGTTCAAATAACTGTTCTTAGCACCAGGGAGATCACTTTGCAGATATTTACCCTGTCATAGAAGAGAGACAACCAAGTGTAACCTGGATAACCTGACTAACCAGCTTGGAGTACAAACACAGTTACTCCTTTAATAATCCAATTACTCCATGCCTGAATTACCTGAGCTCTTTCTCCAAAAGAAATCAGTTGGGGTGGGGGGGAGGGTTAGTCAGTTTAAGGAGGACTATTTGAAGTTCACAAGACAAAAATGGAGGGTTTGCTCAGGACACCATGAGCCTCAGTTTATAATTTTCGTTACTTCTGTTGCTAATGAAATTGAAAATGCATGCTGGCCCCTGGCCTCTGGCACCTAAGTCATCCTCCTGGGCGAGATCCTCACCAGAGGCTGCAATGCTACCTTCCGCTTGGGCTCCCAAGGTTTTATCTCCTTTAATTTTTACTCAGAAGCCCACCATGGATGGGGGTCAGGAGCCAAGTTAGGATATCAGGTCACAGAGCTTTCCAACCCAACCTCAAGCTGTGTCAGAAATAATCAAACCCCACAAACAGGGACAATGGTGGCAAATCTGGGTCACTAATCAGGACCATCTTTCCTCACAGTAAGCTCCCCTTCAGGTCCTTCGTAGGCTTTAGTGACAGCTGGCTATAAATCCATCAAAACCTTCT
The DNA here is from genome assembly GCA_002007465.1 of Ailurus styani. Lineage (NCBI taxonomy): Eukaryota > Metazoa > Chordata > Mammalia > Carnivora > Ailuridae > Ailurus > Ailurus styani. The sequence continues at coordinate 7,900,592 of LNAC01000005.1, read as the reverse complement.
CAAGCCATCCGAAAAGTTACCCCACTAAAGCTTGGAAGGAAAGAAGATGGTGCCTGAACAGGTCTTCTGGGGAATTCTTTGGCTCTCTGCAAACACACCTAAATCTTCCCCCGGGATTCTACATGTTAAAGAGTTCTAGAGGGCTGGGGAGTTAGATGCTGTCCATGGTGTAGGTACAAACTCGTATCTCAGTTATACAACTAAGAGGGAATGCTTGAGTCATTCTCCCAGAACTAAGAAAATCTGCTGCGAGGTCATGTTCTACACATACAAAGACAGATGGGCGAAATTGGCCCCTTTAAAATGTACAGTCTCAACAGATACACTGCCTCTTAAATAATTTAGAAAGTAATCTGAGCTGTGGTAGATGTGTACATGAATTCAATAGGAGCACACAGTACAGGGCAATTAAGTTTGAGTGCATAGATAAGGAGAGCTTTCCAGAGCCAATGATATTTGCTCTGGGAATTAAAGTGTGGATCATGAAAACAGAGTGAGGTGTTTATGGACAAAACAGCCCAACGGAAAAGGATATTTAAATATTTCAAAGTAAAGGTGAGCCATTTACCAGGGTGACAGAAACACAGTATCTGTGGGTGGCCAGGAACGAAGGGGGCTGAAAAAGTAAAGTTAGAAGGAGACCCATCTTTTGTTCAGCTTTGAATAGCCCAGTAACGAGTTTGAACTCTATTCTGAGGACAACAGGAATCCACCCAAGGATTAAGAGCAGAAGGAGTAATGAAGGAGAGATACTGGTACCTGTGCAGAAGGTGGACACGTGGGAGGCTACATGCAAGAACCGGAAGCTGTTCTCCATGTCCAGCGCAGAGGTGGCAGAGCCCTGAGAGAAGCAGTGGTGGCCAAAGGAAAAAGGGATTCTAGTTTTCCAGACACAGTTAGAAAACACTAGGAAATAGTTGTATGTAGGGTGAAATGCAGAGAGAAAGGTCAGAAATGGCGCTGGGCTTCGTAGTGAGGGAGACTGGATGAAAGCTAAGCCATTAACTGTACCAGGAACCATTACAAAAAGAGAGCTGTATTTGGGCAACCAATAATGGGTTTCCTCTTGATGTACTGAGTTTGAAGTGCCTGCAGGACATTCATGTGGAAAAGCACTTTCTAAATTCACATTAAAAAAAAAATGCTTTTATGGGTCTCTCAGCTCAAAACGGTAATAGCTACTGAAAGGACATCCAACACTACAACAAAATTTCTCATCACATAAAAATATTCTGCTACAAAAACATTTCTGGCACCAATAAGACAGAAGAGATAGGTTGAAAATACATGTTATATTTTGTGTATTTATATAATATTTAGGACAGTACAAAATGATGCAAATGAAAAAGATTACTTAATTAATAGGAGAGATTCACTACCGGCTATTTGGGGAAAACATGGGTTTAGAGACTTATCTCATTCCATACATCAAATTAAATAAAAGAAAAAAATAAAATAGAAAAAAATGAATGTATTTATACAATTCTGAATGTCAGGATGGTAAACATCCTGTATACTTAGAAACAGTAAAAAGAAAATCATAATGTTATGATCAATAAATTGAACTGTGTATGCATTTTATATCTTCTTCAATACTAAGAATAAAAATTAAGTTATCATTAAATTCTTCAATAAGAATTCAAAAGACTTAGAACATATTTAAGTTTTTAAGTAATGAATATGACAAAAGAAAAATTAGCATTATTTAAATAAAAATATCTAATATGATTCCTTTTTTTTAAGATTTATTTATTTATTTATTTGACAGAGAGAGAGAGAGAGAGAGAGAGAGAGAGAGAGAGATCACAAGTAGGCAGAGAGGCAGGCAGAGAGAAAGGAGGAAGCAGGCTCCCCGTTGAGCAGGGAGCCCGATGTGGGCCTCGATCCCAGGATCCTGAGATCATAACCTGAGCCAAAGGCAGAGGCTTTAACCCCCTGAGCCACCCAGGCACCCCCTAATATGATTCCTTAAGAAAAAAAACAAAATGGAAAAAGCTAGGAATAGACAAATATTTATCTTCACTTAGAATGAAGACATTTTACGTATTTCTTAAAACTATATGAGAAAACTTAATGCTAGTAAGTTTGCAATAAACACTCTCGAATATAGGAGCTAAGAATGTAAATTTTATTTTTTTACAAGTAAATTGGCAATATTTATCAAATCTGTTTGTCTCAATTCTGATAATACAATCTAAAAATACCACTCAAAATGCGGACAATAATTTATACTGTGAGACACTTAAATACTTATCTTTAAATACATTTAGAGATTTATATATTTCAAAATATATATATTGTTTTTATAATGAAAACTAGCAAACAATGTTAAAGGCTAAAAGACTTAGATGTAATCAGATTTAATCCATATAAAAGTCTGAGTTTGAAAGATTATATGAAAGACAGAAAGGGAAAGAAAAGAAATGAAATGAAAGAAAGAGAAAGGAAAAAAAGGAAGGAAGAGGAAGAAAGGAAGGAAGGAAGGAAGGGAGGGAGGAAGGGAGGGAGATAGATAGATCTATCTGTGTAATGTGAGCAAATTTCAGATTCTGCCAGTCAAGGGAAGACATATGCTCTTCTCCTCTACTCCATTTCCTGTTGGCCAGAATGTAGGAGTGAAGGTGGAAAATGGAAGCCCCATGTTCATGATAGCAAATCCACAAGGTAGAGCCTGCATCTCCTACATGGAAACCTCCCCATACTGCCCTTGATTTCTGTACCTGCTGTATACAGCCTCTGGGCACCGACTCAGATCAATGTTCTAAATGACAACATGGCATATCTATATACATAATCAGCTACAAAAATTAATAAGTTTTGCTCACTGATCAAAATTTAGCAACACACCTGTGAACGTTTGGGTTCATCTGTGTGCCAGAGCTGATGGATGAGAAACAGGGTATAGATCTGCACCCCATTCTTACACCATTTAAAAAAGATCAGAGTCTTCCTCTTGTATAATTTAAAACAGTGTCATTAACAAAATACATTGAACTATTCCAGAAAATAGATCAAGTTCTTAAGGAGAATTTAACAACTGCTCCAGAAAGTATTCATAAATAAATCCTCTAAAGCAAACTAATAAAAGGTATAGCAGAGATTGCTAATTGTGCCCCAATATTCATCTTCCTCTACTCCTTTGGTGATAGAACCACTACATTCTAACTGGGAACAGGGCTGCCCGGAATGAAATTTACATTCCACAGTCTTCCTTATAGCCAGGCATGGCAATGTAACTAGATCCTGGCTAACAGGATATAAGAAGAAATGGTTTATGAAAACTCGAGTAAGTGTTCTTCCTTTAAGGGAAGGGTGTTTCCTTCTTCATTCATGCTGGCTAAGAGCAGACATGAGATTTGTATCTGGAGCAGCCATCTTGGACTGTGAGTTATAAGCTCTATGTTAAGATGGCAGAGAGACCTGATGGAAGCAACCTGAGGTCCTCATGTTTGTAGAACTTCCTTATTAGTTTTGTATTATCTACTTCTGCTTACTGTTTATGAGAAAGAGAAATAAATCTCTGCCTTCTTTAGGTCATTCACACTTTGGGCTTCCTATTAATCCTAAATATTACAAAGATCAGAAACATATCATTATTCTGTGCTCCCAAAAGTATCAGAAGGAAATGCAGACAATACAAAATCTACTACTATGGAAAAATCAATGCATAATTAAAGGATTTTAACATGGGAGTCATTATCATAGGTCAGCAACACTTAACAATACCTCCAAGAACATCAGTTAGCTGTTTCTTCATCTCCCCTTTTAGCTCTCCAAATTGTAAATCCTGTGATCCATAAAAGTTCCCCAGTCATAGCCTCTCTGCTGACTCATTAAAAAAAAAAAAAACAGTGAAATCACTGCTTTGTTATTTTATAATGTACTCTAGAGAATTAACTTATCCTCCTATATTATAAGAGAAAAATTAAAAATATAGCCGCTTTCAAAAATCAATTGCAGAGCTCTACGGTGCCATTGCAAATCTGGCAACTGGCCCAGATTAAAACTTATTGAATATTTTGTTGAAACCAGAACATACCCCAGCTGGACGGTGTGAGAAGAGAAGGAGCTGTTGTATATGTTTCCTAGTCTCTCCATGCTTGAGTTCTAGAGAGAAAATGCTTGCTAAAAAACTAATTTCAAAAGGGTGACTGTAAGTTATTCTAACACTTGCTCCAGGTATATGAGCCATGGGAAAATAGAAAGAATGATAGATTTTAGGCATGTCTCCAGAGTAGCATGTTCGGAGTAAAGAGAAACAAGCCATCTGGCCCATCTGGTGTGCAAGTGAGGCATTTGGTGGGGGTGATGGTCAAAATGGATCAGACACAGCTACTCGAGAGTACAAAGAATTCAGAAGATTGAGGGAACTTGATAAGCTATAAATGTCCTATACCTACAAATATTGCCACTCACATACATATTAAAAAAAAAAAAGTTAGACAGGTATGTCTCAAAAAAAAAATGTGGAATGACAATTTTCAATAAATTTTCACCAGTTTCCCAATTTCCCAGATTGCTCCTTAAGGGATACAAAGACACCTAACTTCAGTGCAATTCAAAAATATATTAAATTTATCTTCTATAATTTATCTATAATTTAATATATAAATATAATTAAAATATAATTTAATTAATTGTTGCTTTGCCTTGCATCCTTCTAAAGGGAATAGTTTTCAGGAGCTCTCAAAAAAATTAAGAAGTTACAGTGAGAATTAGCCACATGAATAACAAACAAATAGCAATGTGTGAAACTGAAGAAAAGACACGTCATTTAAAGTGGAGACAGGAGGCCAAAAGGGAGTGCTCTCATATGTCATCACTTGTCATCAACTGCAGGCCCAACTGAAGAGGCATACCTTACATTCCCAAAAGGAAAAAGCTTTATTACCCCAGCAGGAAGAAGGAAGATTTTTGCCCTTGTCTGGCAACAGCCCAGCCAATAAGAAACCTCCATAACTCAGCCAATGGGAAGCCACTACACTTTCAACTCCCAGTTTACTCCAGTGGACTTTTTGTTTATAACACCACTTTCTGACTACCCACTTTCCTGTATAAAAGTGTCCCTTTCCTTTATTCTCCAGAATTGCCTCTGGCTTTTGCTATAGTCGGCTTGTTCCAAATTATAATTCCTGTGTTATTCCTGAGTAAGCATGTTTTGCTGGTAAAAAAAAAAACCAAACAAACAAACAAACAAAAAAACTGGCTGTTTTAAGGTTGACAAATTGAATAAGGAAAAAAATAGACCTTAAAAGAGGTCTTTTTTTTTTAATCCCATAACCTTTTGTGGTTAGCTTTATGGTCCCTCAAAAGCCAGTGATTTTTAGAAGATATCTTAACGTGATTACAGAGAGTGAATATAAAGAATAAAAAATTTGAAAATAGTTTAAAAACTACCATAAATGGTATTTTTAAATGATTTTCACCTGAAATTATAATATTTGGGAACTAAAAGTAGAAGTAGACATACCCCAAACTAAGATTCTGTTAATAATGTGTTGCTCACTCCGAGCACCAGAAATATTTCTTTAAACATAATCACTGCTTTTCATCACAAAGGAATTTGAAAGATCACTTTCCTCTTCCAGAGAGATCAGAAAAGATAAAAAATGATAATCAATACCTGTCATTTTAATCAAGGAGTATAGCCTTTAGACCTTTACTTTCCCCTTCCCACATCTCCTTCTGATACAGTCATCTGGAACAGCACTTAAAAGAGAATTATTTCAAAAAAAGAGAGAGAGAGAGAGAGAGAGAGAGACAGAGAATTATTTCTAAATTTCACCAATATTGTGGCCAGATTTAACCTAGCCCACATGTGTTCTTCGTGCATATTACAGAAAGGCACTCTTTCTTCCAGACCAAAGTCTCCTGATCTTTGTCATGGTACATAGCTTGTCAGTCAGAGCATGGCCCACCTCTCCTCCTGGCCAGGAGCCCTAGAGCAGACAGAGCACAGTCTGTCCAACATCCATGATAGCCCTGTTTGCACCTGAAAGATCAAGATTATTCACCTCAAATTCTTTTCTCAAAAAACTCTGAGAAATTTCCTCCCCCTACATGGTTATCTTGTGCTTACACAGCCTTTAGTGGAAGAATCAGGAGAAAAGTTAAAGAAATAAATTCTTGGGAGCTTTATTTAAAGCAACAGAATAGGGGCAGCTGCGTGGCTCAGTTGGTTAAGCATCTGCCTTCGGCTCATGTCATGATCTCAGGATCCTGGGATCCAGCCCTGCATTGTGCTCTCTACTCAGCGGGGAATCTGCTTCTCCCTCCATCTCTGCATCTTCCCCTGCTTGCACTCTCCCTCTCTCTCGCTCTCTGTCAAATAAATAAATAAAATCTTTTAAAAAATAAAAATGAAAAAAAAATAAAGCAACAGAAGATTTTTTCTGAAGTTTTGCAAATGTACTTCTAACATCCAACCCACTTACTCAACCACTGACTTAGGCTTTCTCTGAGCTTTCCCAGCACTGTGAGGGTGCAATTTTCAAGAAAACTAGAGGGAACACAGCTAGAAAATCATTATATTCAGCTACTTTAATTTTTCTTAATCTCCATTTTAAAAATAATCCTATTTTTTTCAGTTTTTTCTTTTCCCACCATGCTTTTTAAAGGATATATAATATTAATTCACAAATCTAACTGATCATAGATTTTTTAATAATTTAATTTTAACATGGCATTTTTATCTAAAGCAAGACTACTTTTTAAATAATGTTTGTAGTCTTTTTAGAATAATGACTATAACTTACTACCTTTAACCCAATTCACTCACTCTAGCACAAATCAAATTTTATTTTCTCACAATTCATCGTGCTTATATTTTTCATGTATTCTAAAAGTTGTTTCCAAATATGTGACCTATTTTATAACTTTTATTCAAGAAACATAAGGTTCTCTGAATCTTAGTCATTTCTTCTCCCCTTAACAATATTAAAACCTGAAAATGACTCATATTATCAAAGAAAATACAGAGATCCTCTTCTCACAACAACAGAATATATAGAGAGAGGGAGAGAGAGCATAATATAAATATGCCATAGACACATGTATACAAAATACTTGCTGAAGACCACTGAACTCACAAAGATGTAAAAATGCACCAAAGAACAAATCTTTGACCCCAATACAAAGCAGATTTCTCTTAAAAATAGCCTACAAATACAGAAATTTGGAGGGGAAATCAGATCTAAAAGATTCTCTCTGTCCATCCTTCCTCCCTCCACTCTGCCCCAAATATGTCGACAAAGTCCTGAAGAGTAACAGAGACTTACAAGGGTAAGGGCCTGACACATCCCACTGGCTACACAAATCATTGAATCTCTTCTATTTCTTCTATCTAGGTACAAGCCCAATGACCATACAGTTAGTATCATTCATTAAAAATTACAATGTGTTTATGCTTCAAAAAATGATAGAAATGATACTAGATTAACCTAGGCTTAAAGAAAAAGATGCTAAGAATAATGTAATCAAAGTAAATGGTGATAATGTGTACATGCATAATATATACATTCATACACACATTGATATATGCATGCATAATACATAAAAAAGAAAAAGAAAAAAGGGGGGAAATGATGGAGCAGAAGAATGCCAGTTAATAAATGTAGAAATAAGAGAATTAGAAAAATCACCCTTTTGCAACCCCCATGTGATACTGATGCTAACACCACCGAGTAAAACGTTGAAGAACAGGTTTCAGATCATCATCTCACATATCAATTTTCATTTACAGGAGGAAGCAGTTCCTTTACATTGCAGAGATCTAAGCAGACATCAAGTAACTAAATAACCAAATTGTTCATAATCAAGAACGGCACAAACAGACATCATGTGCTTCCTAACGTGATGAAACAGGAAGTACACAAATGGGAAGTGGGACATTCTTAGACAATGAGCCCACACGCCAAAAATGTCAAGGGCATGAAAGCAAACAAAAAGAACAGAGGGACTATTGTAGAGGAAAGAGATGAAAAAGACATGACTGGGCGCCTGGGTGGCTCAGTGGGTTAAAGTCGCTGCCTTCAGCTCAGGTCATGATCCCAGGGTCCTGGGATCGAGGCCCACATCGGGCTCTCTGCTCAGCAGGGAGCCTGCTTCCTCCTCTCTCCTCTCTCTCTGTCTGCCTTTCTGCCTACTTGTAATCTCTCTCTGTGTCAAATGAATAAATAAAAATCTTAAAAAAAAAAAAAAGAAAAAGACATGACAACAAAATGCACTGCATGATTTCTGTTAAATCTCTTTTTTAAATTTCTGTTAAATCTTGAATTAAAAAAAAAAAAACTATAAGGGGCAGCACCTGGGTGGTGCAGTAGGTTAAGCATCTGACTCTTGACTTCAGCGCAGGTCATGATCTCAGGGTTGTGGAATCCAGCCCCGTGAGGTTTTGGGCTTCTGCTCAGCACAGAGCCTGCTTAAGACTGTCTCTCTCTCTCCTTCTGCCCTTCCCCACTACACCTGCACATGCTCTCTCTCTCTCTCTCTCTCTCTCTCTCTCTCAAATAAATAAATCTTTTTAAAAAAACTATAAGGGACTTTTTCTTTAATAATTGAAGAAGTTGGAATATGGACTGTGTAATATTGAACTGTTGAATTTATTCAGTGTAGTAATAGTACTGTGGTGTGTAAGAAAAGTTCTTCATGGAGACACACACTAAATAATTTAGAGGTGAATTGTTATAACATCTGCAACTTATTTTCAAATAGCTCAGAAAAACGTGTGTGTATGATACACAAACATATATGCACATGGATGCTAGACACAGGAAGAACCATAAAGTACATCTGGAAAAATGTTAATTGATAACTCTAGCAAAGAATGTGGGGGTGCCTGGGTGGCTCAGTGGGTTAAGCCTCTGCCTTCAGGTCAGGTCATGATCTCCGGGTCCTGGGATCGAGCCCCACATCGGGCTCCCTGCTCAGCAGGGAGCCTGCTTCCTCTTCTCTCTCTGCCTGCCTCACTGCCTACTTGTGATCTCTCTCTCTCTCTGTGTCAAATAAATAAATAAAATCTTTTTTTTAAAAAAAGAATGTAGTACTGCTTATTGGATTTTTCTTTTAACTGTCCTAGCATTAAGATTTTCAAAATAAATTGTGGATGAAAAAGAGCGAAAGGGGAAAGGAAGGAAAGTTAATTGATCTGGAAGTGCTTCCAGGGCGAGGGGTCATGGAAGGTAGGGAGGGAAAAAATGAAACGGGATGGGATTGGGAGGGAAACAAACCATATGAGACTCTTAATCTCACAAAACAAACTGAGGGTTACTGGGAGGTGGGGGGTAGGGATGAGGTGGCTGGGTTATGGACATTGGGGAGGGTTTGTGCTATGGTGAGTGCTGTGAAATGTGTAACCCTGATGATTCACAGATCTGTACCCCTGGGGCAAATAATATATGTAATAAATTTTAAAAAAAGAAGTTTAATTCCTGATCAGCAGTTTAGGACCAACTAGATTATGTTAATGCTAACGAAACCACAAAAGCTGTAATTTCCTCTGTATCTTTCAGAAGCAGGGTAGAAGTATATAAAGCTCAATGTAAAAATTAATAAATTTGCTTGTTGAGATCTCATATTCCATTTAGTTGGTAAATCAAGATTAGTTGATCATTTATATATCAGTTGAGGATAAATTAATAAGCTCTTTGCACTAGGTTGCTTTTACGTAAAGGGGATTGAATACAAATCTTTCATGTTACAAATGTGCTTGCTACTTGGCCTTCATAAAAATATAAACCACAGTGGTCCTATGACTATGAAAGCCAATAATTTTATACAAAGGAATATTAAACACATTAAACTATTATGTGTTCTTGCCTACTAATGTTATACTCATCTCCAGAAAAAATTTATAAAGAGTAGCCCTGGCCTTGATAAATGTAATTTTTAACTTGTTTTTTGTTGTCACTTCCATCATTCTTGATTTGGTCATTCTATTTTCATTTATATTTTCTACCATTGAAAAATTGAGGATATTCAGCTGTGTAAACTGTGTCTTTATCTGGTTAGGTCATTGGGATGTATTCTAGCTAAATAACCTTACCACAAGGAACATAGAAACTTCTAGAAATAAATATATAGAAATAAACGTATCTTTACAGATACATGGAAAAATAAAGCCAATGCATGGTACTGGCACATTACATGCTAAGGAGCCATGAAGTGCTTAGATCTTGATTACAATAAGTCTCTCTGAAGAATATTAAAAATAATTTTCTAGTGATTTATTAACTACATTAGACAAAAGTACATTGCATGTCCTTCCATTTTCATAACTTGTTTCAAAGAGGGAGTAGGAAAAAGAGTGCTTTGATTTAATGGCCTTTAAAAACTGGAAGTGCTTGATTACTTGATGTTCAATAGAGTCAATGATTTAACTAAAGCTATATTTTTAAATGTAATCAGTTACTAAGAAATGATCTTTTAAAAAGCCAATATGTACATATCATTAAAAAAGCAATGCAATGATTGTATGTTTTCATTTTGAAAATAATGTTGTAGTTATATTTCTTTTATAAATGCTCTTTATGAAAAAAAATCACACACAAAATTGCTATTAAGTTCATCTTAGGTAAAATCATATAATGAGGAAAAGAAAACAAAATCAATACCATAGATTATTTTCCTGGGTGCATGCAGCTCATACAATAACTAAACAGCATGGAGTATTTTATGGCACTCTTGAACACATTCTGTGTTTAAAGAAAGGAAATAAATACAAAAATTTTCCATAAATACAAAATTTTTCATATTTTGCTTGAAATTAATCTATTTTCAAATCCTTAAAAAAATTCATTGATTACATCCTGGAATAAACCGCACTTGGTCATGGAATATAATTCTCTTTATCTATTGATGAATTCTATCGGCTAATATTTTGTTAAGGATTTCTACATCTATATTCATGAGGAATATTATATCTGGTTTCCTTTCTTTGTTTGGTCTTTGCCTGATTTTGGTATTAGGGTAATGCCAGCTTCATAATGAATTGAGAAGTGTTCCCTCTCTTCCATTTTCTAGAGGAGATGATGTAAAATTAGTATTAATTCTTCTTTAAACGATTAGGAGAATTCTCCAGTGCAACCATCTGGACTTCAAGTTTTCTTTGGGGGGAGTATTTTTCATTACAAATTCAATTTATTTATTAGTAATAGGACTACTCAAATTATTTCATATTGGATGAGTGTGGTGGTTTGTGTTTTTTGAGAAATTGGTCCATTTCATTTAAGTTGTCAAATTTATGTGTGCACAATTGTTTATAGTAATCTATTATTTTGATATGTGCTTGGTCTATAGTGATATCCTCTTCCTTCCTGATATTGGTCCTGTCCTCTCTTTTTAACTTTGACAGTTTTGTTGGAGGGTTATCAATTTTATTGATTTTTTCAAAGCTCATCTCTTTGTTTCATTGATTTTCTTTACTTATGTTTTTTTTTTGGAGAGAGAGACTACGACAGGGTGTGGGGGGGAAGGGCAAAAGGAGAGGAAGAGCGAGAATCTGAAACAAGTTCCATGCCCAGCGCAGAGCCCCACTCGGGGCTAGATCTCACAACCCTGAGATCATGAACTGCTGAGCCACCCAGGTGCCACATCTTTGTCTATTTCCAATTATATCTCATATTGTTTCCTTCTTTCTGCTTGATTTGGGTTTATTTTGCTCCTCTTTTTCTAGGTTCTTGGTAGGAGCTTAGATTATTGAGACTTCTAAAGTGTGCTTCTAAAGTGTGTGGTCAGTGCTATAAATATCCCTCAAAGTAGCCATGCCTCACACATTTTTATATATTGCAACTTCACTTGCATTCAGTTCAATGTACTTTTGCCATTTCCTTTGAGATTTCCTTTATGATTATCTAAGAGTGTTCTTTTTAATCAGCATGTGTTGTTTAGTTTCCAAGTGTTTTGAGAAATTCCTGTGTAAATGTCTCTTTTCTTATAGGGATCCCAATCAAACTGTATTTAGGACCCACTCCAATCTGGAATAATCTCATTTTAACTTGATTATATCGGCAAAGAGCCTATTTCCAAATAAGATAACATTCACCGGTTCCAGGGATCAGGACCTGGATATCTTTGGGGGCCATTATTCAACCTACTACAGAGACTTTGTTTCAACTCTAGAACAAAGTATTGGGAAAAGGATGGTCCTCCTTTTAGACAAACCACAAACTATCTCAGAAAACATGCAGCACCTTTTACTCACAATTGTACACACCAGCATGATGGGTGGAACTGGAGATAAGAGGCAATAAATTGATAACTGCCAAAGAACTGATTTCTTTCTAAAGTGTTTTCTGCATTTAATTTGATAATATAGAAAATTCTAAATCACACACACATATAACTACTTTTATTTTATAGCAAGATCAAATTTTGTCATAATGTATGTATCTAAGTAATTCTTATTTTTTTTTTTTTTTTTTTTTTTAAAGATTTTATTTATTCATTTGACACAGAGAGAGAGATTACAAGTAGGCAGAGAGGCAGGCAGAGAGAGAGGAGAGAGGAGGAAGCAGGCTCCCCGCTGAGCAGAGAGCCCGATGTGGGCCTCGATCCCAGGACCCTGGGATCATGACCTGAGCCGAAGGCAGCGGCTTTAACCCACTGAGCCACCCAGGCGCCCTAAGTAATTCTTATTTTAAAGTATGCCTTTCCCACTAGAGACTAATCTTCAGAGCAAGGCTCTTATCCTATACTGTTGAATCCTCAGGGCTTAGCCTAGTGTCTAATATATGTTTGGTACTTGATAAATATGTGTTCAATAGATTGGATAAATGAAAGCATACAATTTGATGATAGCATTTGCATGAATTCCTTTAACAAGACCAACGCTTCTATTTTGACCCTAGTCCAGATCCTCTGCTCTATCTAATTGTCCACTTGTAGATCCCACTCAGATCGATGGTGGTCCAGTCTTTTCTGATATAAATGCTGACATGATATGTGCACGGTACTCCAAATCTTTTTGTGTGAGTGTCCTAAAAAATTCAGTCCTAAAAATAAAACATCTTCATCACTTGCAGAGTTGTCATTTTCTTTTTCTACATTTTGATTTTGTGAAATTTTGAAAACACAAAAATACAGTGACTGAGATAGTAAATATCCATGCTCCAGCTATCCAAGGGTGTGACCCAGTCTTCTAGAAAAAGAACTCCATCCAGACATAACCAAACTCCACTTGAACTTTTCTAGTTCCATTTTACTCTCCTGCCCACACTCCATCACCTCATTATCATGACCTTGAGATGTATACTTTCAGTTCTTTCTAAAAACACATTTATATTTAGATCTTCTATTTACCTTTACTCTTACAGAGTTTGAATAGAGAAATATTTTAATTTAAATACGGATAGCCAATTATTTATTCTTCACACACTGATCTGTAATGTTATTTTTTTATTTTTTATTTTTTAAATATTTATTTATTTAAGTAACCTCTATACTCAACATGGAGGTTAAACTCATGACCTTGAGATCAAGAGTCACATGGTCTTCTGACTGGGTCAGACAGGCACCCCTACATTTTTTAGATATAATTTTCCATTTATGTTCCTAAATTCCCTTTTCTATACCACTGGCCTTTCAGTTTATCCCTGGCCAATAGCGCACTGCTTAATTACTACAGCTTGATAAGGAATATCGATACCTAGTAAGGCAATTCCCCAGTTTTGTTCTTCATCTTGGTTATTCTTGCATCTTTACTATTCCAGTAAGTTTTTGGATCAGTTCATCAAATTTCATGACAAAAAATAAGAATAGAAAAACAAACCTAACTAGTATTTTGCCTGAAAATGGATTAATTTATAATTTTATTTAGGGGATTTTACTGGGTTATGATACGGGATTCTTTGGACTCTATGAACATAACATTTCTCCACTTTCAGGTCTTACATTTAACATATATAAAATAACTAATATAAAACATTTTTAATATTCTATAATTTTCTACATAAAGATCTTTGACCTATGCCAGTCACCTAATAGCTTTTGCCAGTATTGAGAATTGTGTTTTTAATATGTTTTCTAAATAATTATTGGGATAGTATTAGCTAATGCTTATTAGGCCAGGCACTATTTCTACGGACTTTACCTATATTAACTAATCTAATCTTCATAACTACTGTGAGGGATAAATAATATTCTTAACTCCTTTTTCATAGGTAAGGAAACAGACACAGAGAGACTAAGTATCTTGCCTCAAGTCTCTCTCTCACACACATACACGCACACACATATTTATACATTATACACACACACACACACACACACACACACACACACATTTAGGATTATATGTGTGAATGGAGATATATGATTAGAAAAGAATTAGGATGTCCTGCCATCAGGTTGCCAGGAAGTAGGGTGCCTCACAGAAGGCCTTAGATACTTAAAGAAACTGTGGCTATCCATAAATGGGGCAAACAAGAGGGCCTTTTCCTGCTCAAATACTCTGTGACAAAATCAAATCTGATTTGCTATTTCACTGTTATGGATTAAAATTACAAGCTCATACTAAAATTTGCAATATAAAATTATAAAATGTGAAGCAAAAAATAGGTAAATATCCCTTTAAGAGTTGTACTGTTTTAAAATATTAAATCATTTTGTAGCTGCCTGGCCATCTGACAAGAACTGAAAAATAAGAAAATGAGTTTTGGAAAGAACAAAGTATTCCTAAGTTCTATAGGTACATACTAATGGGAAAGGACACATCTTATACTAAATATGCCAATGGAGATCTTGAAGGAGGTTATACAGACTGCTACCAAAAACCAACAACAATGGAAAAAAATCATTTCTTTATGAGGCAAAAATTATTGTTAATTCTGCCTTGAGCGATAGCTGGATGGAACATGCCTGTTTTTTTCTAGTTGATGTCTCCAAAATAAACATACATCATTTATTATTGTCTGGTTTGTAATTTTGCTCAGATAGGGTCTACCTGATTTATTCATGTTCTATTTATCTAGTTTTACTCATTTGTAAATATTTTGTTAAAGTTATCTTCTAATCACAAAACTGTGGGGTCCTTCTCTGTATTTTTTTTGAAGCTGGCCAGCCCTTATGGTTCTGAGGTTGCAAGATTCTACTCATCATAACCCCTAAAGCTCGTGAGCTCCTGCTAGAAACAAATCTGAGGACTGAGATCAAATTTCTCAGCAACATTCTGCAAAAATTAAGAATCATCTCAGACCTTCACCTCAAAAATAAACAATAACTAGGAAGTCACACTAGCTTACTTTCATTCTTTATAGCTTCTCATTTTCAGATATTTGTACCAATGCAACTGCCTTAGAATGGAATTCTCCAAAGAGAGAATTCTCCAAAGACCTCAAGTTATTCAAAGGTAAAGTGAACTTAAGCCCTCTGTATGGGCTGTTTCATAGCATATCTTTAATATTATTTTAAAAACAAAATTCCTTTTTTAACTATACCTTTATCTCTCTTAGGCTGGAGTTCATCATCTTGTATTATTCTTATGATTATATAATACTCATTTCCCAATTAAATTGACTTGTCCAAATAAAAACTAATTTTGGTTCCTGTATATCAGATTATCAGAATATTCAAAATCTCCCTAAGGACCACTCTCTCCTAAGCAGTCTAAGGACCCATGAATGTGACTCAGGCCAAAGAGACCAACCATACGTCAGTGGTAGACACTGTCAGTTGCTAATACCAGCAACTCCTCTTCTTCCTTCTAACAGAATCTTGATTTTATTAGTTGCTCTCCATGTAGCTGTTTTCTTCAGGGAAGACAAGACCCATCTCCCTCCCTACCAGATGACTCCAGATTGACTGGAACCAATTGTAGTTGTTTTATCCCTCTTGGCAAATGTTTGGTTTGGCATAGCACGTGACCCAGTGAGACACAGGGAGAAGTCTGCTGAGGGACTTTGGGGAAATGTTTTCCTTTTCCTAAAAAGGGACCCAAGATAGAAAGATTTCTTTTTTCCCTTCCTCTTGATACTGATATGAAAGTACGTGATGTCTGGCACTGCTGCAGTCATAAAGCAACCATGAGGTAATCTGCTGTCATGAGGGGAATGGAAGAATAGAGAAAAGATGGAAAGGCCCTTGGCTTCTGATGACTTTTTTGAGCCACTGAATTAACCAACTCTAGAAGAGTCCTACCTTACAGAATTCTGATTATATGAGAAAAATCAACTAAGGGATGTATTCAGTTAAAAGTAATAGAAATCTCAATTTAGGGCGCCTGGGTGGCTCAGCGGTTTAAAGCCTCTGCCTTCGGCTCAGGTCATGATCTCAGGGTCCTGGGATCGAGGCCCGCATCGGGCTCCCTGCTCGGCGGGGAGCCTGCTTCCCCCCCTCTCTCTCTCTGCCTGCCTCTCTGCCTCCTTGTGATCTCTCTCTCTCTCTGTCAAATAAATAAATAAAATCTTTAAAAAAAAAAAAAAAAAAAAAAAAAAGAAAGAAATCTCAATTTATAGGGGCTTAAGCAAAAAAAGCATTATTTTTTTCTTTAATCATGAAGTCCAGACATAGGTCTGGGGGCGTTGGAAGATGACTGCCATACAGCAAAGTAGAAGGGGCCCTATATTAAAAGTATTTTGCAATATAGAAATTAAAATATGGGCTTATAAGGTGAAAGTAAACATGAGGGAACATAAATTATCCAGAGCACAAAGTATGGTCTAAAATGATGACTTGGGCTACAGCGAAGGTTGTGTTTACTTCAGTTTACTACTAAACAGCCAAAAAAAAGCAATGCAAAAAATGAACATGAGATCAGGGGAAAAGTGAGCCAACTTTGCTTCTTATTATGACTTGATTTCTCATAGAAGTACACCTGAAGTTACCTATACTTTAACAGCGTGAGGAACCCACCACTTCAGAGAAGGCCAGACTTGTAAACTTCCTGCCTCTTGTGCCGCCAGTACACTAAAGAAAAGCAGCCAGAGATCAAGAATCTACTCTGTTATCATAAAAGAAAAAAGTTCTACCAAGAACAAAATCTTGGTCCATCTAGTTCTGTGACCATTCCATGGCTTAGAACTATATGGATAAGATTAGAACTATATGGATGAAAGCGAAAACTAGACTCAAAGAAACAGAGAAAACAAAGAGGTAGATATAAAAACCCCAGGTCCTTGGAGCAATAACACTCCTGAGTTGAGGAGGCTAAAAACCCAAGTCTGCAGTGTGCTTGACAGTGCGACACTGTATCACAGAATATCCTCAGACGGCTGGGAAGCCCTCGACGTGGGGAAGAGAAAAGTGGCACGTGATGGAAAATTTAAATCTATTAGGCTTCATTCCTCAACACTTTTCTTACATTGAAATAAAAAGAAGCAGTATGCAAAGAAGCAAGTCAAGCTCCTAGCAGAGTTAATGAACCAGATGCTCCAGGGAACTAATCGGGGAGAGAAAAGGAACCTCCAATTGGCAGGTGCTGCCATAGAATCCACACATTCAACACTATCGGAGGTGAGCCGCTGAGAGTTTTTAAATAGCTTTCATGTGTGTATAATAGGGCTTGAGAGCAAGAGAACACAGGGCTAGCTTCAGGGGCCAGCTAACAGTAATGGGACGATAAAAAAAAAAAATAGTGGGATGGGGGCCTGGGTGGCTCAGTTGTTAAGCATCTGCCTTCGGCTCAGGTCATGATCCCAGGGTCCTGAGATCGAGCCCCGCATGGGGCTCCCTCCTCGGCAGGAAGCCTGCTTCTCCTTCTCCTATCCCCCCTGCTTGTGTTCCCTCTCTCACTGCATCTTTCTCAAATAAATAAAATCTTTAAAAAAATGATAATGGGAATTAAAAACAGTCTGGAGTCATTCTGTGCAGGATAGCAGTTTTCAAAGCGTAAGCTCTGGACCAGCAGCATCAACGGCATCTAGCAAACTAGCACCACGTACTTGGCCTTCCCACCCGAACTATTGAATCTAAGCTTGGGCAGGGAGGCTGGCAATCCAGTAAGCGTTCTAACACAAGGCCTCCAGGAGATTCTAATGCATGCTCATGTTTGAGAACCACCCACGTGGGGACAAGAAGCCCTAGGCCCCAGGAAGTGTGGTGAGGGGACCAAGATCACCAGCTCTGAAGTCACGCAGCCTCCAGATTTGCATCTCAGAACTTTATGTCTGGTGATGTGAAACTGGGTAAGTATTGAAATCCTCTCAACTATTTATAAGTGTACTTATCTTAGATGTTTATTATAGGTATTATCAATAACATTCATGAACCCACTCATTAAACAATACTAGCTATCATTCCACCATCGACATCATCATAGCATGACTTGAAGGCATGACTATGTTAATTTCTCTGGGTAGGAAGGCACCAGGTACCCAACAGTCAATGTATTTTATAAAATAAAACAAGAAGGTAGGTACAATTACTAGCAATATTTGCATATGAATGGTTGAATTAATAATAACTCTTCTAGGACTCAACATATTTAGCACTGTTTAAATGCTTTACATATATTAATTCATCTAATCCCCTTTAATTCTTACAGTAACTTTCCAAAGTTTGGGGCGCACCTGAGTGGCTCAATTGGTTGAGCACCTGGCTTTCTGGGTTTCAGCTCAGGTCATGATCTCAGGGTTGTGGAATGACACCCCATGTCAGGGCTCTGGGCTCAGCATGGAGTCTCTCTCCCTTTCCCTCTCCCTCCCTCTCTGCCCCTCTTCCCACTTGGTGCAGGCAAGCACTCTCTCTCTCTCAAAACAAACAAACAAACAAAACCAATAACTCTACAGAGTCTATTATTGCTCCCACTTTACAGAGGAGGAAACTGAGGCAAGAGAGGTTAAGTACAGTCCTACAAGTTACAAGGTTATGAAAGTGGTAGAGTCAAGATTTAAATACAGCTAATCTGCCTCAGAGTCTATGTGCTTAACCACTATGCTATAGTGCTTCTCAAAGTAAAAAACAAATTTTAATGTTTAAGGAAAAAGCTTCAGTTATCCAGAAAATACACTTTCGTGGAATATCTCATTCTCTGAGGGATCAGAAAAACAAAACATTCTATTCTTCTTTCTGTTCCTTGCTCTAGAAGCATCTCTTCTGGATGCATTCAGTGCACCCAACTGATTCCACGGATAAGCTGGTAGCCTGCAAAGTTGGGCGGCTGTTCCCTTTAAAATGGCAGAAAGAATCAGAGGCAGGAAGAGTTAGTGGGAAATACACACAGTAGGAAAATTCACAGAGTTCCCCAGCTTCTAATTTTCTCAGTGTAAGGGCATTCCAGGATAGCCAGAACAAACTAGTACCCTCGGGCAGCAACAGTATCTCTGCTCTGAGTCAGAAGCTCAGACAGTTGAATGTACTAAGAGGAAAGAAGAGAACAGAGCTCATGGGGAAACGGGCTGCACTGCTCCAAGATGCACTCTCCATGCCTACGCCAGCTGCCTAGGTACCTGTGTCTGGATGGAAGGAAGCAGCTTCCTTGACCTTGGCTGGTGGATTTTACTGGGTGTTTGTTAGGGCTTTCAAAACTTCTCAGTGTTCCAAACAAGAGAGATCAGACACCAAAGCTGCAACAGAAAGAGGCAGTCGTTTGGACAGAAAGCTAGAAGGCAGATCAATTTTACCCTTAACTCGTGCAATCTCTCTGGCATTTGAATGCCTGCCAAATTCTTCGGGCTTCTTCAAGGTAACCAATCCAAATAATTCACTCACTGTTTCAATGCTCTCGATTGCCAGTAGTTCCAAGACATACTTTATTGTGATAAGAGAAAACAAAAACAAAAACAGAAGTCTCCCTATTTATTTCCCGATGTCAGAAAACAATCTAAAATGAAATCGAGAGAATGTGAGATCCTCCTATTATTTAGGATGAAATATCCACTGGAGCAGGTTTTTGGCAGAATGGAAATTTCAATAAGGATGCTACTCCTTTTATTACCTCTCACCGAAAGTGACATCTCATTTCTCTCTCTCTCTCTCTCTCTCTCTCTCTCTCTCTCTCTCTCACACACACACACACACACACACACACCCTTAACATCTTATCTCATATGTTATGGAAACAGACATTGAAAAGGAAAAGCCCATGTTTTATCCTATAAATTTTCCCACTGTCTAATCTGTAAAGGAAAACCAGAAGCAACAAGGTATCTTGTAGGTCAGAGTAAAATGTTTCCTCTCACTGTGACTGTTCATTATGCTAACATTGAGTTCTATTATGAGCACATTTTCCCTAGCTTTATATTCAATTTATCTGCAAAGAATTGCCCAAAGTGAAAGAATTCTGAGCCTTCACTGGATGTGTCATAGTATTAACCTATTATTATTAATTTTTAGGGATGAGAGCAGTACTTTTTAAGTTGTGACTTTGACCTCATGCAGGAACTAAGCTTCCTACAAAACAGGAGTAATATGTAAGATCTACAGAACACATTGCCTCAGTCTTTTGTAAGAAAGGTATTCAGTAAATTACTCAGCAAAAAAAGCTTTCTTAAATATCACAGAGTAAAAAAGAAATATCCTCTTATTTTCCGTTTGATAGAATCCCTTTCAGAAACTCCCAAAACCCTTAACAGAGTACATTTCACGTCGTTTTTACAGCTGTGTTCTGGGAAATGAAGAGATGAGGGAGTGATGGGCATTGTGGACTCTCTCTTCCAGCCCTCAACACTCTGCTAAGGCCGTGTGGACAGGCTCAGACCAGAGATGCAGGGCTGGGTCCCGGTGGCACAGCTGAGAGCAGGTGAGTGGACAACTAAGGAGTGGATCTGGGGAAAAAGAAACAAAACTTCCTTTCCAAATATGCAGGGTAGAGTCACACTGTACAATCAATAAGAATATTTTAAAACTGTAAAACTCGTCTCCCCAACAGATACTACTAATTACAAAAGGATAAAGCGGAAGCTTGCAGTGGAGCAACCCAGCAGTCTGCACCTTAACCAGGGGGTCAAAGTCAACACGGACGGCATTGGGCTGTCTACATCTTGCACTTCCTGATAAGATGCTCTGGGAAGAACACAGCCTCACTTCTGCAGTAATCCTGTCAAAACCACGAGGAGACTTCAGACATAACCAGACAGAAGGATAGCGCCGAAAACAACTGGCCTATACTCTTTAAAAATGTCAAGGTCATGACGATACATGAAATACAAAGAAAGACTGAAGAACTGGTCCAGATTACAGAAGAAAGGAGGCACACGACCACTAAAGGCAACATTCTGGAGAGTGAACATTATTGGGACCAATGCTCCAATACAAATAAGGTCTAGAGACTAGAGACCAGTATCATTTTAATATCAAACTCTTGATTTTAATCATTGTGTTGCAGTTATGTTAAAGAATACACTTACGTTAAGAAACTACATACTGAATTACTTAGGAGAAAGGGGTATCATGTCGGCAAATTACTCTTAAACTATTGGAAAAATGAAACAAGATGGGATGGGGAGGGAGACAAACCATAAGAGACTATGAATCTCAGGAAACAAACTGAGGGTTGCTGGAGGGGAGAAGGGTGGGAGGGATGGG
>LNAC01000005.1:7866629-7878749 GCA_002007465.1 Ailurus styani | reverse complement strand
GAGGGATGGGGAAACTGGGGGGTGGGAGGGATGGGGTGGCTGGGGATGGACACTGGGGAGGGTATGTGCTATGGTGAGTGCTGTGAATTGTGTAAGACTGATGACTCACAGACCTGTACCCCTGAAACAAATAATACATTATATGTTTATTAAAAAAAGAAATATAAAAATAAAATCTTTTTAAAGAAAAACAATACAGAAGGATAAAGCAAATATGGTAAAATGTTCTTTGTTATATTTTAACAGCTTTCTATAAATCTCAAACGTCAAAATTATGTTTAAAATTTGTAATATAAAACATGAAGATAACTATGTTTCCACAGTCCAAAGGGAAGGGGAAAAATAGCTTAATTCATTTGCAGGGAAGCTCTTTGAGGGAATACTATAGTTTCTAGACTTGCTTCCCTGTCCCTCTGTCCTTTCTTTTTTCTCCCAAATGCTTAAACTTTCGGTGCCAACTTCCATTTCTACTTAAGAAAACCCCCATTCTCTTGAAACCAGTGCAATACACTGGACTCAGTATCCTATTTCCCAAATACTGAACAACTCAGTACAGAATGAAATAAACAGGGAGAGTTGGAGATGAATGAACAGTGGAACTTGAAGGACCTGCCCAGTAGGGCACCCCCACTGGTGCGAGGCGACATGCCTCTTCATTCTTCCTGCTCATTTACAAATTAAAAACCGTATCAGATTTGCACCTCTCTCTTTTTCTCTCTCTCTCACACACACACCCTAAGAATAAGGAGTGATTTTCTGAGACAACATAGAATAGATTCATACTGAAGAAGAGAGAGTTCCCTAAAAATTAAATAATCTTCACTCAGTTCCTCTTTCAGCAAGAAGACAGCACTTGTCATTTTTTCTTTAAAGATTTTATTTATTTATTTGAAAGAGAGAGCACAAGTAGGCAGAGAGGCAGGCAGAGAGAGAGGAGGAAGCAGGCTCCCCGCTGAGCAGAGAGCCCGATGCGGGACTCGATCCCAGGACCCTGAGATCATGACCTGAGCCGAAGGCAGAGGCTTAACCCACTGAGCCACCCAGGCGCACTGGCACTTGTCATTATTAAAGTGCATTCCAACTACTACTCTCATCTTCATCCTCCAGTTTCCCAAACACAGATCGGGGCCTGTTGGTGAGGAACAACAATCCATTGCTTCACACAACAGTTATCTGTCCTTGCTTGCCAAATTATGGCTACCAAAAGGCCCAGGAGAAACTCTGGAATTACAGCTTTTCCAGAACTTAATCTAGATAAACATTCTAGGCTGTGAGTTCTCATAGGGGTCAGTAGGAGAGCATATCACCATCAGCCACAAGAACTGCAGGGGATTTGTAGGGGGACCGGCTTATGGAGTGAGGCTTTGGAACTGCCAGTCTCCACCTTACCTCTGGGATCTTTGTTAATGTTTTCTCATCTAAGAACCCATCCCTAATCTTAACATGTACTCTTGATTCTCCTTTTAGGAAACGTCTCCATTTCTCCCTTTGCTTCCATTCCAATTGCACCATCCTCATTCAGGGTCCCTCGACTGTAAGCTTAGACCTTAAAACTAAAAGGAACCAATTAGGGGTGCCTGGGTGGCTCAGTCAGTTAAGCAAATGTCTTCGGCTCAGGTCATGATCCCAGGGTCCTGGTTCAAAGGCTGCATGGGGCTCCTTGCTCAGCAGGGAGCCTGCTTCTCTCTCTCTCTTCTCCACTTGTACTCTCTCTCGCTATCTCTGGCTCTCTCTCTCTCAAATAAATAAATAAAATCTTTAAAAGAAAATAAAAGGAACCAATTAGAAAAAGCCTTGAAAGAGAAATAAAACCCAATCCAATGTCATTAAGAATGATACACATTAATACTATCAGGAAAAAATATGAAAATAACTTTAAGTAGAACAATACAGTAAGAGATTAGCTGAAATCATTCAAATGGACCAAATGTAAACTTCCGTGTATGAAGAGAAGGATGAAGTAACAGACAACGTGAATCTGGAGGACTGAGGCCCATTGACAGCCAAAAATGTTAAGACAAATTTCAAGGGCATCTGTAGTTCCAGAGCTCAGATGTCCCAGATGACATCTCTGGTTAATATTCAGCCTCAGCTTGTTTAAAATGTAACCTACAGATGTGCTTAAAATGCTAACCCTAAAACTGTTTGGATGACATAATTGGTTCCAAGAGAATTACTGGCTTTATACTTGGAAAATTAAATATATATAAATATATATGTATATATAAATACACATATGTGTGTGTTTATAATAATAATTTTATTTTATAATTATACTTCATAATTATAAATTATAGTTTATAATAATAAATATATACGTGCTTAAGTAAGTCAAACCTATAAGTCAAGTAAGTCAAACCTATTTTTTAGTAAAGTTTAGAAATAATCAAGAAAATCTGACCCATTACAAAACATGTCATACTTGTGATTCCAAATTAAATTGATGGGACTGGAAAACTGATTTAGAGCAAAGATTTTATGCTGAAATCCATCAGTTTTAGAAAATTTCAGAAAACCTGAAAGTTATTTTTATAGGTTACATTTATCCTACTAAAATAGTTACTTAAATACTGGAAAGGCTCACACAAATGACTAAGCGACTTAGTCATTAGAAAGAAAATAAAATTCAACTTCATAAGTGTTGTTTAAAATGTTTAAGGGAGTGGTGCCTGGGTGGCTCAGTGGGTTAAAGCCTCTGCCTTCACCTCAGGTCATGATCTCAGGGTCCTGGGATCCAGGCCTGCATTGGGCTCTCTGCTCACCAGGGAGCCTGCTTCTTCCTCTCTCTGCCTGCCTCTCTGCCTACTTGTAATCTCTCTCTCTCTGTCAAATAAATAAAAAACCTTTAAAATAAAAATAAAAATAAATAAATAAAAAATAAAATGTTTAAGGGAATTCTAGTTTATTTATTTTTTTAAGGGAGTTCTAGTTTATGAATGGAATCAAACATTAATCAACTATGTCCTTAAAAGTAATTCTTAAAATGTGCTAGATTTTTAAATAGAATAAAATGATCAAATTAAATTTTAAAGCTCAAGGAAGAACTATATTTTTAAAATATATATTTAGTACATTAAGTATTAATTTTTAAAAATAAGGGCTTTTTAAAAATTTTTTTAAATTTTAAAAAATAAAGAGTTTTTTCAGGATCCAAAAGCCATCATCAAGAACACAGAAAACTCCTATTGACAAGAGGACCACCGTAGCTTCCTAATATGGTGTGGGCCTTTTCCCTCAAAATATAGTCTATGTACAGCTGACAGAATGATGTTCCCAAAATGCCATTATATAATGTCTCTCTTCAGAAACCTCTAATTCTTTTAACTTTCCCTTTTCTGGTTTAAACACAGAAAAAAACTGAAACAAAAGATCTATGTTTCTACTCCACCCATTGCTTTGTCTCTTTTTCACCTCTAAGATTCTATTTGTTCTTAACCAGGAAGTCACCTTAATAACTAAGTTACTACCTCATTAAATTAATTTCCCTCCCTGCCTTCTACTGTACTCAATTCAATATTGTTTTCAATTATCATTTAATAAATTTTCTGTTAAGCCCCAGCCATTAAAAACCTGTTTCATCAAGCCTATTTCTAAAATGAAGCAAACTCTTTTTCTTCTTCCTTATAAATACTTCAAAACACAATTTGAAGAAAACATAGTTTCATTATGATGTCCATGAAGAACTCCAGGATTTTAATAATGCAACCTTGAGAATTATTTCTGAGATTTAATCAAAAGTGTGGCAGAGACTGTTGGCTGCTTACCCTCAACTCCATTCTCTCCTTCCTCACTGGTAACAGAATGCCAAGTTTTATCCAGGTGGATTGCCAACTGAATAAAAAACTAAATTTCCCAGCTTCCTGTTCAGCCGTGGCCATGTGACTAAGTTCTAGCCAATAAGATATGAGCATAACTTTCACGTAAGATTTCAGTAATGGATGCTTAAAGCATGCTGGGGTCCCTTTGTATCCTTATTCTATTCCTCATCTTCAATGTGGATGTTATGGCTGGCACAACAGTAGCCACCCAGGACCCTGAGATGACCAGGAGGATGGAAACCACTTGTTAGCATGACAGAACAGAAAAGGAAGATGCCAGATCTCTGATGACAGTAGACAGCCTATCATCGGACTTCTTTTATATGACAAGAAATAAACTTCAACCTTGTATAAACCATTGTTATTTTGGGGGTTTCTATTATGTGCAATTGAACCTTCTTCTAAATGACATATAGAGGCACATTTTTTAACATGTTAATAAATACTACTAATGAGCATTCTTGCAACAAGTCTCTTGAAATTAATAAGTAGCATTAAAAGATAAATAAAACACTTCTAGATGGTCAAATATACCATTCACAAAGCACCTTTCAAAGCAAGTAGCAAAGGCAGTCTCCCTTCTTCAAATGTCAGAAATTGATTCCATAAGAAATTGACTCAATACCTAAAAAGTTCAAATACAGCCATTATCTATGTCTGTAACTATACAGAGAAGATTATCTATTTTTTTCAGATAAACATGTCCTTTATTCTCTGTAGTCCCATAAGTACTAAAAATGCCTCATGTTATATTCAAGATTTTTTTTAAAAATCACCTTTTCCTCTGCTAATTGAACAAATCTTTGGCATCTCTAACTTGGTATCTCTGCTTTTAATTCATGCTCCACATTCTGTTATCAAAGAATCTTTTCAAAACACAATTCTATCATGTCCCCAAGTCTATGTTGCCTCCCCTTTACTTTGCTCATGTGTTTCATCACTTTTGCTGGTTTGCACGGTGCTCCCTCATTTGGTTCCTGTACTTATTCAAATGTATTTCTCAGTATTTCCCAAACTATAGGTTTCCCTTTCCCTCCTGAGCTCTCGTTGTACAACAAGGAACAAGTGAGAAGCCAAGAGGAGCCAGAGGCAGGTACAAGATCAAGCCAATGGGCATCGGGACCATGCTGCATCTTGACCATGATATACGGGTGTATACATTTGTCAAACTCATCACCTTGTGCGTTAAATGGCTGTATTTTATTTTATATAAATTAATTTTCTGTAAAATTGATGGGGAGAAAAGTTAAGTAGGAGTCAGTAACCTTGTCAATTGAAAACCAAGGGGCTCTGTGGGCAACAGATTGAAGCAGCCTCAGTTACAGGGTACATGGGTTCTGAAAGCTTGAGAGCCAAGTGGAGTCGGAACAGCATGGACGCAGGAACAGGAGGAAAGAGGATCCAGTTTAGCAGGCTGAGGTCAGTTTTCAGAGTGAAACCAGATGGGGAAAAAAAAAAATAGACAAGACAATACAGGCAGGAAAGAGGAGCCCACATTCGAAGTCTGGCATAAGCAAGCCCACCGATATGAAAGGTCCGAGCGTCTGCTCTCCTACTCAGCCCTCGTTCACCGTGTTCCTACCTCCAACGTCTCCAGCCCCACAAACCTTGAATCTGTAGTGAACTTACCTTCTTTGTATCTTTTCTTCACAGTGTTCCCCCATTTTTTTGGGGAATTACTAAAATGTAATCCTGGATTGATTTGCTTTCTCCATTTAGTGGGTTTCCTCAGAGTTCAACGTTGGTAAGAAACTACAGTGATAAATAATTCCTCTTTCCAGCAGATGTTGTTTCTGATTTGGGGGGGATCAGAGGGGAAAAAAAAACAATATTGTGATTTTCCAATAAATCTGCTAAACACTGCAGTGAATTATGAACTTGAGCAAAGTATATATCATCTAAGAGGCCAAAATGCAATTTGGGAAATATTTCATGTTTGAAAGTTATGGCTTATTTCAACTAATCAGGAGACTATTTTTTTAGGCTTGGCATTCTTTCTCAATTAAAAGTCATGGAATTATAAAATTATATTTGGTAATTTTAATTATTCATCTCATTTAGAATTATACTCAATTTTTAATGAAAATTCTGATATTTTCATCTCTTTCAATAAATTTTTCCTCAGTATTGCTGTCTTTCTTTCCTGAAATAGCACCTAATTGACATGGCAAGAAAAAAAGTGAGATTTCCTTGGGTGTTTCTTTTTGTTTCAAGTATTGGCTTTCTGGGCAACACCAAATAAATGAATTATAATAAAATTTCTTGCCTTCGCTGGCTATCTTTTCCATATAACAAACACCATACTTTTTTTTAAGATAAAAGCCATAGCATCCAGTAGAAACACAATTTTTGTGCATATTCAGACCTATGACAAACACACATATAAACAAATTTAGAGTTCTAGATATAATGTGAAAGTCCAGGAATACTTTTTTTTTTAAAAGATTTTATTTATTTATTTGACACGGAGAGAGAGATCAGACCACAAGTAGGCAGAGAGGCAGGCAGAGAGAGAGGAGGAAGCAGGCTCCCCGCTGAGCAGTAAGCCCAATGCGGGCCTGGATCCCAGGACCCTGAGATCATGACCTGAGCCGAAGGCAGAGGCTTTAACCCACTGAGCCGCCCAGGCGCCCTAAAGACCAGGAATACTTTGTAGTACAATCCATATATGTATATGTAGACTATCTTTCCTTAGAGTATGTTATATAGTTCTGATTTTATATTTATCTGTATCATTAGTTGATCAATGTCATAAGTTCTGGAAGGGCCTGGAACCTATTTGTTTTAACTCAGTCTCCAGTACTCAGCTCAGTATCTAGAACATGCTGGGCACTCAATAAATTGTATTGCATCCATGGAGAAAAAGTTATACAGAACAACCATACCAAGGGGCAAGAGGAAACTTTTGGAAGTGATAGATAAATGTTCATTATCTTGAATGTGGTAATGGCTTCACAGAACATACCTATGTCCAAACTTTTCAAATTCTATACTTTAAGCAGATGAAGTTTATTGTACGTCAATTACACAATAAAGCTGCTTTTTAAAATCTCAAAATCCATGACAATACCATGCTAAATGTATTATCCTTAAAGCTCACAGAGTATATGACAATAATATTTAACAGAGGATCAGCACTACTAGAATGCTGTTTGTGTTAATTTTGGGGGGGAAATTGTACTTCTGATTAGGTATTAATTTTCAATTCCTGGCTATGATAGGAAAGAATCTTTTAAAGTAAAAAATCTTACCATTTAATTAGTCTGTTCTCAGTCTGAAGTAAGAGGTATGAATTTAAGATCTTGACACTAAGACTATTTTCCCTTGAATGTTCATTTACTTTGAGTAAAATATTCCGTAACATTTTTCCTAAAAGATTGTCTGTGAACTAAATGCTATTTTAAATGGACTGGACGATAGTTTTTAAAATTTCCATTAAAAGTGTTTCATATAATACAAATCCACATTTTAAAATTCTAGTTTCATTTAAACAAGAGTAGAGTATTTTCAATTACAGTGAAGAAAACATCACTGTACTTTTTTGTTGGAAATTCCAAGTATATGAAGATGATAATAATGTTTAAAGACATTATAATTTTGAATTAAAAACTTGCTAAGGTGTTAGAACAGAAAATGAGGATGCAGTCATGAGAAATGAATCACAGGCATGAAAGTATTGATTTTATCACTGGGTAAGAGTAAGTGCCTGAATTATTCAATGACAATGGATTTAGAGCTTTTAGTTGAAATTGGTTTGTTTTTAGAATTTCATCACTTAATTTTGACAAAAGCCAACATGGTATTCGTAAGATTTTTCTGATCTCAAGTACTTCATGACAAATATGCTCTAAATTATTTCACGTAAATAATTCTGACAAAGCAATATATTCTAGTATATACGTTTATGAAGGGCATAACTTATTATCATTTCAAATAGAATGCTACCTATTCTTTTAGTGATGTCCACCATCTAATGTTAGGGAACCAGATCATTCACAGCACACACAATTGTCATTTCATTCAGTCATTCTAAAATATTAATGATACTGTGCCATACGACAGACACTAATTGGAATTAAGACAAATGTAGCAAGACCTATTCCCATAAACAGGTAAACAAGCAAATAAGAAAATTTTAGATAGAGATAAGTGGTAGGAGAAAGACAGAATAAAGATAATGTGGGGGTATCCGGCACTGGGGGAAGTGGGGCAAACTCAACTGGGGGTGAGTATGGAATCGTCTGAGCCCCATGATCAAATGAGGGGGCAGAAGGAGATGAATCTGAGAATCAGGCAAGGAGAAAATCATAAAGGGCTTGAGTTTCATTCCAAGTGCTATAGGAAGACACTGAAGGGTCTTGAGAAATAACGTAAACTGATTTGTGTTTGAAAATAATCACGATGGCACCCAGAATTTAGATGGGCGACCAGAATAAAAGCAGATCAGTGAGGAGGTTATTATAGGTGAGAGATCATGGTGACTTATACAAGAGTGGCAAAGATGAAGGGGTGGATAGAATTAAGATACATCTTGGAAACAGAGCCTAAAGAATTTGCTGGTTTATTGACAGTGTGCATGTAAGGGATGGTAACAGAAAGAGAGCAATTAAGATGGGAAGACTTGGGAAACATGCCTTACAAATCTAATAATAAAATATGTTAACCCTACACTATCTGTTGAATCAATATAACACCAACTACGCACCAAAGGTAATAAGCATCTTTTCTTACAACAACCAGGTAGCTTTACGATTCGATAGAATGTTATGTCATATCTTAACCTCAATTTTCAACTAAAATTGTAATTATCTACAATTTAACACTAATTTACCCAGTTATTTTGTGCATCTGCAGAAGAATTTAGAGTATAGTGTCCAGTACTATTCAGGATCTATATTTTATGGGAGCGTGGAAATCAGCTTTCCACACCTCAGTACTAATTGGATGCATGGCTCTCAGGCATGTCTCTACCTCCAGGCCACAAGTTCACAAAGCATTCCAGCTGTATTATAAATCAGCAAATTGGCATTCCTCTCTCACCTACATGACTACGAGTTCCTCCCAAAGGAGACCAAAGTCTTAATCCTTGGTGGCCCCAAACAACAACCAACTCAGGCAACATCAGGTAAGTGAAAACCCACCAAGGTAGGAATATCCTCTAACATCTCTTTTTGAATTTCTGGATAATTTTGATAATTCTGGATAATCTTTCTGAATTTCTTCATAATTTTTTGGCTGACAACTCCAAAGACATGTTTTTAAACATCTTTACTAAGCTCTAATTCACATAACACACAATTCACCCCTTTAAAGTATACAGATTTCCAAGGAGAAGCTTTGTCATAGTCAAATTGATCTCTCTGTTCCTCCCAAAGATATAAGCTTTTCTTCATTCCGTTTCCCTTAAACGTTCACTGAACAACCACTATTGAGTATTTACTATATGCCAATCATTCCTACCTGAAATAATGTCTCCTTTTCATTTCTATACCCTTAACCCTGACTTTAAGACCCAGTTCAATCATGTTGATCATCTCAGCTCTTAGACTCTCTCCTCCTCTCAATGTCTCTGGGCTACTGGACATTAAGTATCAGCCATTTTGTTACATTGTTGGTTAACTTTCACATGTGCATTAGGTGTCTTTGTCACCTAGCACTCTGGCTTGGCACCTCACACATTTTATGCATGTAATGTAGATCTTGCGGAGGATGATAAAACCTGGTCCTTGGAGAAGCTGTCTTTGAATAACCGATCCTTCTAAATCTTCCTTCTAAATCTACCAGTAGTGTAGTCATTGGACCTGAAAGCTTTGAAATGATCTTGCTGACATCTGAATTATATTACAGATTCTGTGACAAGGTCATGTTGCTGGAACCAGAGTTCCCTGCCAGGGGCTGGCACACTGCACTTTGGTCCACAATGGAAGATGAAATTATCTGAGATGGCTTTGAAATCAAGCCGATGTAGATTAGTGCAATATTCTGTCAATCAGGTTTCTGACCTAATAAAAATGTGTGTGATTTCTAGCAATCAGGAATGAGTGGTTTTTCCAGAAATGAGTTCGTTGGAATACTCTTGCCATTACGGATAAAGTGATAGAATAATCTGGGAGATGACACACGGTCAGCCACAGACTATATCATGCAATGATCTTCCCTGTATGAAAGGCAGTTGTCGTTTCCTGTATGAATGGCCTATGTTGTCAGTTTTGCTGATGGGTTGTTAATGGGACACACAAACACAGAGAGAAACATATAAAATGGATTGCTCTCTGGAAAACAGAGGTAATCTCTGGAACTCCCTTCAGTTAACTATTATTTGTAAATAAGCAGAATTGAGCTTCATTTGAGGGCTTGTTAGGAATTACAAGGGTGGTTGTTCATAAATCAAATACTGGCATGCTGCCCTGCACTGATTCTCAATAAAAGTGTCTCTGGCTTTGTATAAAATCATACCTAAAATGTTCATCATAAAAGCACAGCATTATCTCTAGTTTCTGCTCACTAACTTCTAAAGCTGTTTTTCGGTTGCTGTTGTTGTTGTTACTGTTTCCATGTTGTACTTACCCTTCTAATTTTGTTCCAGACTCATATTCATCAAGTCAGAGGACGCCTGCTTTATACAGGAGGACCTGGACCTGGAAGAAATAAAAATGGCCGGTGATAACTGTCCTAAGACTGCAGGCTCATTTCTTACTTTTATAAGAACATACTTGCAAATCATGACCATCACTAGAACGCAGTTATCTTGAGCCCTGCTCTACACTTGCTGAAGTTCCATGAATCCTGGAAATACATTTTCTTTGTTCTAATGCCAGCCTCTGACTCAGAGCCAAGTTCGAGTGGGCTCTTCATAAATATGCATTGACCGCCTGACGGGAGTATTAATGTAGGGTAGGGCCCTGATTAGCAAATGTTACCTGCAGGAGGCAAAGGAAATACCACAAATGGAGATAAGATGCTATTAGTAGATTTCATTTTTTTCTTGAGGCTTGGGAATAATCACTTATCTCTGTGGTCAAACTTCGTCAGATCTCTCCCTGCAGGATCTGAAAGCAGCACACATGAAAGGCCTGCACGTAAGGCCGGCCTCTCTTTCACTGGGTGCTGGACGCAGAGCACAAGATGAGGGAAGAAGCAATTTGCTTCTAACTTAATTTATTCCATTCTTGCCATTTCATCAGCTCACCAGAATCTACATAAAACCTTACACCCCAACTCGATGATGAAATCAGCAATGAAAAAAAAAATTATACGTGTACACACACACCACAGTTGTTTCCATAACTTGTTAGCATAGACCTCAGTATATAAAATAAGAGGTAATGAGGTTATGACGATCTCTAGGATACGAAGGAAATTAAAATGGAGTCTATACTTATGGATTTTTATATTAGGACACTTCCTAATATATTTCAGGTAAAACTACTGCACCCAACTTCTTCAGGTTTGAGTAAAAGCAAAAACCCCAAACAAACAAAAAGTGATTTTTGAACCACCTGGCCCAACAGTCGAGTTCACTACAATTCCCGAGCTTTGTCGGGCTGCAGGGCCCGCACTGGCGGGACGCACCGGCCCACTCGCAGGGGGTCCAGCTGTAGGAGGAGCACCAGCTGCGGGGTAAGCCCGGCCTCAGAGCCTGTTGCTCGTGGGCCAGGCGAGGAAGCAAGTGCAGCTGAGGCGGCGGGTGTTGGTGGCCGCCCGGAGAGGCTGGAATCCCACCCAGGCGGCAAACTCGCTCCTTTCCTTGGCCCGGGCTGGGACTTAACCCTTGGCGCCCCAACCCCTCTCGCCCCTTGCCCGCCCACTCAGACCCAACGCCGCTTTCCAGACCCGGGCAACTCCATTGTTATTGCAAGCCCGAGGGGAGCGGGAGGGGAAACGGGGAGAGGCACGCGCCAAAGCACCCCGTCCTCTGCGGTCAAGACGTAGGAGAGTCAGAACGGCGTTGAGGAGGGACAGGCCGAGCCGCGGCGGCGAGGCGGAGCGAGGGCGCCCAGCCGGGAAGAGGAGGCTGGGAGCTGCCCACCCTGCGCCCTCACGAATGGTACGGTCCGGAGCGGGGCGGGGAGGAGGAGGTCCTGCCGGGTCTCTCCCCGCCCCTCTCCCGACTTCGCCGCCGCGCTGCCGCGGGAGCGAGTAAGCGCGCGCCCCGGCGACCCCTCCCCCGGCGCGAGCACCCCGGCTCCTCCCCTCGCCGAGCCGCCCCCTCCGCGGCTGCGGGGACGCTCGCCTCGCTCTGCGGACGCCGCCACCTTCGTAGCCTCTTCCTCCTGCTCCGGCGCGCGGGGGCCGTCCGGCG
>LNAC01000005.1:7847817-7866442 GCA_002007465.1 Ailurus styani | reverse complement strand
CGGCTCGAGATCCCCGGAATTGATGTCCTCGGCCGGAGCCCCAAGGCTTGCTTTACACCGCAGCGTGACCATTCGGTTCCTGCCACCGAGCGTTCCCGTCCTGCCCACCGCCCTTCCCACTGGCGCATAAGCCTCCCTGTCTCCGCTTGGCTTCTTCACCCTAGTGAACAGATCCCCAGCCCGCCGCCCCCGCCTCCGGCGCCCACCTCTTTACAGCCCCGCACCAGGGCTTCGCGAGGAGCGGAGTATCTTCCCCAGATGCCCGAGCCTTTGCTCCGCAGCCCCTCGCCTCTTAGAGCCTGGGGAGCCTTAACTGGGGCTGGGTGCTCAGCGGGTCTGTGCGTTACAGTCTCTGCAGTTCTTCCTGCAGTGGAGTCTCACCCAGCTTCCGTCGGAGATTTCGGGGTGTTTTCCTTTTACCTGAGATCCTCACTTTGGCCAGCTGAGCTGACTTTTTAGCAAGGTGGAAGCTGTTTTCTTTGCTCCACCTAGGGCCAGCTGTTGAATGGCTACACCTGTCAGCACTGAGCAACAGATGTCCGAGGGTATAGCAAGTAAGCTTTTGGAGGGCCAAGGCACTCTTCAGCATTCTTCCTGGCAAGTGATAGTCACTCGGTAAAGAGTTCTCGATTTTGCTTATGGCAAAGCCAAGATTGTACATATCTAAAGATCTGTTTTCTTATTTTTCTGCCCCATAAACCAGTACTCGAATCCCGCAAAGAGTGGAATGACATGTTTTTGAGAACTAGTCTGTCTTGCTATCATCCCTGGTCCGCTCCCCCCACCTCCCTCCTTTAACGTGAGGCAAGTGGGAAAGTGGTTTTAGAAAAAAGATACAGCAGTTAGGAGAACAGAAATCCAGGGCTTGCGACAGGCCATTTTATTGTTTTTCCTCCTTAGAACCTTGATGTAAAAATATGGGGGCATTGAGTTCTAATATCTATGGTTTACTGATTACAGCACTTAGGCAATACTAAATGAAACTGCTCTGAGTAGGTGTCTCCACAAGTCACAACTGACCTGTGGCCTACCTAGGAATTTAGTACCTACTTTTTTGTAGGGTAATGAAAAAAATTACATGAGACATTACAGCTTTAGATACCAGATGAATAAATGATAGTGTTATTTTTGAAAAGTACCCAGTAAAAAAATTCATTCTTTTTTGTTTTATACCTCTGAGTGAAATGGATGACTATTCCTAATCACTACCTGAGTAAGCCATACAGGATGAAAATATAGTGGTAATAATTGGGATTGTTTTTTCAAATAGCAACCATTGATGAATCCTATATTATGGGAAATGAGGAAGGGAGAAAAGACGAGAAAACAATGCAAAACCTGGGACATAGGAGAGGACTTATTTAGTATTAGAAGGTATTTAGTATTTAAATAGGTATTAAAAGTATTTAGTATTCGTTTTGATTGTCCTGTGTATTTTTCAAAGCATTTTCTAAAGACTGCCTTATGGAATCTTACCACACTCCTGGAGGTAAGTGAAGGTGGCCTCACCTGATAGTTGAAGGAACTGTAGACTGTGGCCCCTGTGGTCGAGGTACTCGCCCAAGGTCAAGTAGCTACTTCAGTGACACATTTGGATGTAGCGCTCCAGGAAAATAAGGACTGTTTTTATATAATCTTTGTATTCCCTCTGCATCCAGCACAGTGTAGTAGCATAGTGGATCTTGGTGAATGACTCTTCCCTCTCATATTGGTTGGTTTCAGTTTTTCATGTGCTCAGTATTTTGCTCAGAACTACGGTGAGGACAACATAAATAATGATGCCGTCGGCTGGAGATGTGGCTCACTGCCCACCCTGCCCACACTTTTCTTTCCTAAGGAATATTCTCCTTTGACAGCTCCTGCTGCCTAAAGGGACTTCTTGTGAACTGCAACCCCTTTGGCTCAGCTGATTGGACTAGGGTGGGCTCATGACTCAGGAGCAGACAATCCATAGGAGACACAGACACTTGTAACCTTGTGGTTTGGCTCAAAAAGCTTCTCTGTAGTGGTCCTCTCTCTTGTGGGAAGAGTTAAGCTTAGAGTCGTGGGGTGAAAATCGAAGCAGAAAGGGGCAGGATGAATAGGGCAGTAAAGGAGAGAATGGGTCATGTGAATGCTGATGTGAGGGAGCAGTAACTATGGTGAAGAGAGAAAAATAGGGAAGAGAATGGATTAGATGGAGAGCATGGGGCAGGGACACGGATGCCGAGAAGGGGTAGCCCGACCTTGGAAATCCTCCCTTCCTGAGTTTGCTAGTCCCTGTTCCCAAGTACTGTTAGAATAAGCTCTTTTTTTCTCTTGAAGTGACTTGAATGGGTTTCTTTTCCCTGCAACCAGATTGGCCAGATGCATTGCTGTCTTGTGTGCAAGTTATTATATCCAAATTGGGGCTAAAGAACTTACATGAAATAAGGAATAAACTAAGAGGGGATGTTAATAGAACATTGTGCTTGCTGTGGGTGACTCAGGTCTCACTGGAGGTCAGGACATAGAGCATGAGGACTACTCAGGGAACACTTCACTGAGATGTAATTTGGGATGAGTGCTTTCCAAACTTTAAGGTGCACACGAATCATCTGAGGATCTTGTTAGGTATAGATTCTAAATCAGTAGGTCTGGGGCTCAGATAGTGCTGGATATCTCTGGCCTTCAAGTGTGAGTAGCAGGAATCCAAAGGATATAGTCTTCTTTTGTTTTTTCAGTAGTTGGGAGGGTACTGAAGGTAGAGAGTAACCAATTGAGAAAATGGTGAACATTAACATGGCTTATTTGAGAGATCTTAAGGAAATTGGCCAGGAGCAGAGGGAAACTTGGAAGGAATAGGATATAAATTTGGATAGGTGAATTCCTGCTAGATTACAGGGCATTTCAAATGCCAAGATGAGTTATTTGGATATAGAATCAAGTATTTGAAGATCTTAGCGTTTGTCTAATCCATTTCTCATTCGAGCATGACGGCAGTGCATAGTATCTAACAGAGCCAGTTAGGAACCAAATCATCATAGGGGAAAGACATCCCCAAAGAAGTGTCTTAGAAAGATAAGTCTGGAAGCATGTTGGGTGGTTTGGACAGAATGATACTGTAAATAGACTCTGTCATTAAAAAAAAAATGGAAAAGAAAAAGAAAAAAGTCTAGTAATGGCAAAGGCCAGGAGTAGTTTTGGAGTGGAGCAGTGAGAATGGGAAGGGAGGAATCAGAGATTATTTCTAAGTAAAACATAAACTCAGTTAAGTAGATACCTCTTTGAGCTCCTACAAGTACTGTTCCTGGTACTTGGGATATTGTCAGTGAACAGAATAGAAAAAGCCCTGCTCTGGAGGTGCTTACATTTTAGTGAGGCAAGAGACCAGACAAACACAATACATTAACAAATTGTTGAATTTGTTATGTAGTAAGTACTATGGGAAATACAACAAGAAGTACGCTAAGGTTGGTGGATGGATTCCAATTTCAAATAGATTGGTTAGGTTGGCCTTCACTGAAAAAAGACTTGGGGAAGTGAAGGAATTAACCTTGTGGGGATCTAGGGAAAGAGTGTTCCAGGCAGAGGAAACAGTTATAGCAGAGGTCCCCAAGACAAGAGAGTCAGGAGGGTTAAAGGAAGAGTGTAGGCGAGAATAGTAGGAAAGGAGGTCACAAGGGTCAGACCATAGGACATAGCAATATAGGGCAGGAGAAAAATGGATTAAAGTGAAAGGAGGTTCTCAAGCAGTAGTTTTGAATTTTAATGTTTACAAGATCTCGGGTATCTCATTAAAACTGTAATTTCCTAGGTTACTTATGAAGATTTTCTTCAGTTAGGACTGGGAATCTACATTCTTAATGAACTTGCTAGGATGTTCTGGTGTAGTTGAAACATTTTGAGGAACTCTGCTTTAGTCTTAAAACTGATTGGGAAAATCTATTAAAAGGAAATTGAGAAGGAGGGTCAATACAATAAGAAGTAGGAATTGTGCAATATCCAAAGGGATGTGTTTTGACGATACTTAAAATGCGAGGTTAGATGTGGGCAAAATCAAAGGGGAATCTTGAATTCAGAGGTAAGTGTTGAAACCCTGATAGTTTTTTTCCAGAAAGCAAAACTGGATAAAGCAGAAAGCTAAGAATTCTGAATTTCTTCATTTTTACCCTGACTAAATCAAATGGGTCTCTTAGTACAACATTAGGAGTGCTAAAGAGAGGGACTGAAATTATGGTGGTTTACACACAATTTTTTCACCCCAGTATGGAGGTAGGCAGTCCAGGTCAGCAATGCTCAATTCATAAAGTCAAAAGGGACATTGTCTTTGTGCCTTTCTGCTTCACCATCTTCCATCAAGTCATAACATGGTTGCTGGAGTTCCAGTCATCACGGAAATGTTCCAGGTAGGGAGAAAAAAAAAACACAAAAAAACAAAAATCCAGAAAGATGAGAGACCAAAGGATTTTCCTGGAAGTACCACACAAAGACTCATCCTAATTTTACTTTGGCTTCCATCTGCAAGGGAAGCTGGGAAATGGAGTTTTCTAGCAGGGCACATTACTCAGTGTTTTATTACTTAGGGAAAAAGGAAGAATGGCTGGTGGGTGGGCAGCTAACAGACACAATCACCATCAGGTATTCAGATTGTTAAAGGCTCTTGCTTGCAATGATGGAATGTTCTAGAACTTATAATTTACAAAATAGTAAGCATTAAATTGTTCCAAACTAAGGTAATGTACACATACATGTCCCAAAGTTTGCATTTTCTTCTGCTGAATATTATAATGCTAAAATGTAAGACATTCATTTGATTGTGTAAAACATGTGCTAAGTAATAAATTTAGTTGTTTTAAGTGTTGTTTTTCTGAAGCAGTTTATATAAATGACAACTTTGAAATGTTTGTAATTTTACATAATGTTATACTTTGTTTACTTCAAAGATAACAAAAGGAGCATTCAAGTAGTTTCTGTAAGAAGTGTTAAAGGGTGGTTTCATTTGTCCAGATAAAAGACGACTAAGCTTATTTCTTCCTTTAATAAGCGTGTTTTATTCACTTGCTGTGTTCCAGCTAATTTGGGTGATGCGACAAAAAGTTGTGAATGAAGGAGATCCCAAAGGAAATCTGGAGATGGGTTTAAGGTTTATAACTGACATAGCATTGTGAGAGGTTTATGAGCATAGGGATACTTTGTGTAATTAATATTTGAGAATCCCCAATACATGTCATTTCACTTAATGTAATTCTGGAGATATTAAGTGTGGCAGAACCAAACTGTCTTAGGGTTTTCTAATCTATAGACTATCATTCACGTTTTCATTTTATTATTTCAAAAACAGTGATAATTGAATCATGAGCCTACTTTATAACCATAGAAGTTTGCATGATCAGAGTATACTTTTGAAGTCAGTGAAATGTTTGCTGTCTGGGTTTCTATTCACAGAGTTTCAGTAGAATGCAAATGTTGTAAAGGCAACAGTTTTATTCTTCCTTAGTAACTGGAGCCCACATCTTTCAAAGCTATTATTCTGTGGATTGCAAACTCCCTAAACTAAAGGCAGGGGTTTTTGTCTGTTTTATACATGGCTCCCACTGAGAACATTGCCTGGAATGTAGTAGAAGCTCAGATACTGTTGAATGAATAAATGAATCTTGTGATCTAAGAGGTAAGAGGATCTAGAGATGCCTTACAGTCACACCTACAAGACACCCTCCTCCTGGAACCTGAGCACCACAACAGGAGCAATTTACAAAAACAAAAAAACAGTGTGAACAGTGTTATCTGTTTACTGCTGTACACTGCACTCACAGCTTTGCCTGACATAGTGGCCCCCCCCAGTTTTGTCAGATGGATGGATAACTCTGAACTTTGTTTTTAATGGAAGAGCTTAACGTTGTTCTCTTGATTGCAGAAGTGTAACACTTGCTCATTGGAAAAAACGCATACTGCAAAAGGTGTCAAGAAGACAGTAAAAATCACCCCAAACTATGCCATCCAAATATAACTACTGTTAACATTTTAGCATATATCCTTTCCAACTATTTTCCAGGAGAGGAGAAATAAGTTCATTAAGTGAAATGAGATCATACTCTACATAATTTTTAATCTTTTTTTTTCCACTTAGCATTTCATGGGCATCCTTGACTATCAGATACAGATTTTTGTAAACTGCATGAAGGATAGAATTTTTGCCTACTGTCACTGTTTGTAGCATCTGCCTAGAGCTGAGCCTAAAACTTAGTAGGGGCTCAATACAGTCTGTTGAATACATAGATCATTAATTTTATGAAAGCTTAGAATTTTTATATTAGTATATAATTTTAAGGAATCTTCCATGACATTTGAGGCATTTAGATCATTTCAAGGTTTTTAAAAATGATGCTTGGACAAGCATTTTTAGACATACCCGTATACTTTTCTGATTATTTCTTTGTAAAAGGTCCCTAGAAAAGGAATTTCTGGATCAAAAGTATGTACTTTTTAAACGGCTGTCGATACATATTTCAAAATTGCTGGAAAGATTATACCAGCATATACACCCATTGAAAGTGAACAAGAATGCCTATTTCTCTATTTCTTCTCCAACACTGGCTTGCCACCTTTTTCATCCTTTTAAATGTACAATGCAAAAAATGACTCCTTAAGTTTACATTGCTTATAATTATTAGGTTGAATATATTTCGGTAAGTTTAATGATTTTTTATTTTTTCTGAATTGTTTATTCGTGTTCCTTTATGTTTGGTTTGTATTGAATTTTAAGAGTTTTTCATATGTTAAAGACACTATTCTCTATTGTTTACCTTTTAACTTCTGTTTTCTAGTGTGTATGCTAATTTTCATAAACATTTTTTAAATTCAGTTTTTTTGGAGGATAGTTGACACACAATGTTAAATTAGTTTCAGGTGTGCGTCATCATAGGGGTTCCACTCCTCTGTATGCTGTGCTCTGCTCACCACAACTGTAACTACCGCCTGTCACCGTACAATTCCATTACAACACAATTGACTATATTCCCTATGCCGTACCTTTCATCCCTGTGATTTATTTATTCCATACCTGGAAGCCTGAATCTCCCACTTCCCTTCACCCAATTTGGCCGATTCTTCCCACCGCATTCCCCGCCCCGTCCCCTCTGACAGCCATGGGTTTGTTCTTGTGAGTCTGTTTCTGTTTTTTGTTTCTTTGTTCATTTGTTTATTAGATTCCACATGTAAGTGAAATCATATGTTATTTGTCTTTGACTTTCTTCACTTAGCGTAATACCCTGTAGTTTCATCCGTATTGTCTCAAATAGCAAGATGTTCCTGATTGTAGAGGAGAAGGCTTCAACTTTTCCCCATTGAGTATGATGTTAACTGTGGGTTTGTCATGTATGGCTTTTACTATGTTAAGATGTTCCTTCTAAACCCACTTTGTTAAGAGTTCTTATCATCAGTGGATGTAGAATTTTGTCAGATGCTTTTTCTGCATCTATTGAGATGATGATAGGGGTTTTATCCTTCGTTTTGTTAATGTGATGCATCTTGTTGATTGATTTATGGATATTGAACTGTTCTTGCATGCCTGGGATAAACATCACTTGATCATGGCAAATGATTCTTTTAATGTATTGTTGAATGTGGTTTGCGAATATTTTGTTGAGGGTTTTTGCATCTATGTTCATCAGGGATATTGGCCTGCAGTTTTCATATTTTGTAGTGTCTTTGGTTTGGGTGTAAAGGTAATGCAGGCCTTGTAGAATGAATTTGGAACCTTCCCCTTTTCTTCTATCTGTTTGGAATTGCTTGAGAGTAGGTGTTAACTCTTCTTTAAATGTTTGGTAGAATTCAGTTGTGAATCCTCTAGGTTCTAGATTTTTGTCAAGAGATTTTTGATTACCAGTTCAGTTTCATTATCAGTAGTAAGTCTGTTCAGATTTTCTATTTCTTCCTGATTCAGTTTTGGAAGATTGTTTTTAGGAATTTACCCATTTCTTCTAGGTTGTCCAACTTGTTGGCATATAACTTTTTGTAGTAGTCTCTTTTTCTTTGTATTTCAGTGATGTTGGTTATTTTCTTTCATTTCTGATTTTTTTTGAGCCCTCTCTTGATGAGTCTGGCTAAAGATTTATCAATTTTGTTTATCTTGTGAAAGAACCATCTCTTGGTTTCATTGAAATTAGAGACCAAAAATGTAGAAAAAAGTCATTGATTTTCACTTGGATTTCTATTATTTCCTTTCTTCTAACTTTGGTCTTTACTTGTTCTTTTTTTAAATTTCAGTAGGTATAAAGTTAGATTGTTTATTTGAGATTTTTCTTGTTTCTTGAAGTAAGCCTGTAACATAAACTTCCCTCTTATGACTACTTTTGCTGAATTCCAAAGATTTGGTATTGTTGAGTTTTCATTTGTCTCTATGTATTTTTTTTATTTTCTCTTCAATTTCTTCATTGACATATTGGTTACTTAGTAGCATGTTATTTATCCTCCATGTGTTTGCATTCTTTTCTATTTTTTTTCTTGTAATTGATTTCTAGTTTCATACTGTTACAGCCAGAAAAGATGCTTGATATGATTTCAGTGTTCTTAAGTTTATTGAGACTTGTTTTGTGGCCTAACATGATCCCTGTCTTGGAGAATGTTCCATGTGCACTTGAAAAGAATGTATATTCTGTTTGTGAATGGAATGTTCTATATATATCTGTTAAGTCCATCTTGCCTAGTGTGTCATTCAAAGCCATTGTTTCTTTATTGATTTTCTGTCTGGATGATCTGTCCGTTGATGTTAATGGGCTATTAAAGTCCCCTCCTATTATTGTATGACTGTCAATTTCTCCCTTTATGCCTGTCAGTATTTGCTCTATATATTTAGGTTTTCCTGTTTTGGGTACATGGACACTTATAATTGTTATATCCTCTTGTTTGACTGCTCCCTTTATCATTATGTATGCCCTTCTTTGTCTCTTGTTATCTTCATTTTAATGTCTATTTTGTCTGATACAGGCATTGCTACCTTGGATTTTTTTTTTTTTCTTCCAGTTGCATGGACTATCTTTCCCATCACTTCACTTTCAGTCTGTATGTGTTTTAGGTTTGAAATGAGTCTCTTGTATGCAGCATATATATAGGTCTAATTTTTTATCCAGTCTATCACCCTTTTTCTTTTGATTGGAGCATATAGACCATTTACATTTAGAGTAATTATTGATAGATGTTTACTTGTTGCCATTTTATTCATTGTTTTGTGGTTATCTTTAAAGTTTTTCTCTGTTCCTTTCTTCTCTTGCTGTCTTTCCTTGTGATGACTTTCTTTAGTGTTATGCTTGGCTTCCTTTCTCTTTGTATGTGTGTGTTTATCTGTCATAGGTTTTTGGTTTCTGATTACCATAAGGTTCATGTGTAACCTTCTTAGTATATAGCAGAGTATATTAAGTTGATGGTTACTTAAGTTTGAATATATTCTGAAAGAACTTCATTTTTACTGCTATCTCAATGTGTTATATATATGTTGTCATATTTTACATCATTTTTGTGAATCCTCTTAACTAATCTTTTAGATATAATTGTTTTTACTAATTTTGTTTCCTAACCTTCATTCTGGCCCTAAAATTGATTGTTCTACCAGCTTTACTGTGCATTTGCTTTTACTTGCAAAATTTTTCCCTTTCATAATTTTCTTCAAATTATGGCTTTTACTTTTCCACTTAAAGGAGTCCCTTTAATATTTCTTATAAGGCCAGTTTAGTGGT
The DNA here is from genome assembly GCA_002007465.1 of Ailurus styani. Classification (NCBI taxonomy): domain Eukaryota; kingdom Metazoa; phylum Chordata; class Mammalia; order Carnivora; family Ailuridae; genus Ailurus; species Ailurus styani. The sequence continues at coordinate 7,856,750 of LNAC01000005.1, read as the reverse complement.
GATGAACTTTAACTTCTGTTTTTCTGGGAAACCATCCCTCCTTCAATTCTGAATGATAGATAACCTTGCTGTGTAGAGTATTCTTGGTTCTGGGTTTTTTTTCCTTTTATCATTTTGAATAGATCATGCTACCCTCTTCTGACCTTCGAAGTTTCTGCTAAAAACTCAGCTGATAGCCTTTTGGAGTTTCTCTTCTACCTAACTAGTTGGCTCTCTCTTGCTGCTTTTAAGATTCTCTCTTTACCTTTAATCTTTGACATTTTAATTATTATGTGTCTTGGTGTGGACCTCCTTGGGTTCATCTTGTTTGGGGCCTCCTGAACTTCCTTGGACCTAGATGTCTGTTTCCCTTCCCAGTTTAGAGAAGTTTTCAGTTATTATTTCTTCAAGTAAGTTTTATGCCCTTTTCTCTCCTCCTTCTGAGACCCTTATATATACACTTGGTGTTGTCTCAGAGATCCCTTAACCTATCCTCATTTTTTAAAATCTTTTTTTGCTCTTCTGCATCCTCTGATCTACTCATGATTCCCTCTGGTGTGTTTTTCATTTCAGTTATTGTATTCTTCAACTCCGATTGGTTCTTTTTATGTTTTCTTTCTCTGTTGAAGTTCTTACTGCGTTCATCCACTCTTCTCTCCATTCTGGTTGTATCTATATGACCATTATTTGAACTCTTTATCAGGTAGATTGCTTTTATCCTTTTTTTTTTCAAGATTTTAATTATTTGTTTGACAGAGGGCACAAGCAGTGGGCACGGCAGGCAGAGGGAGAAGGAGAAACAGACTCCCCATAGAGCAGGGAGCCCAGTGAGGGCTCAATCTTAGGACACCGGGATCATGACCTGAGCCAAAGGCAGATACTCAACCCACTGAGCCACCCAGGTGCCCCACTTAGCTCCTTTTCATTTAATTTTTTTCCTAGGTTTTGCCTTGTTCTTTCATTTGAAACATATTTCTGTCTCCTCATTTTGTTTGACTTTGTGTATTTCTATGAATTAGGCAGAACAACTACTTCTCCTAAAGCTGAAGGAATTGCCTTGTGCAGGGAGGTCCCCTGTGTGGACTCATTGTGCCTGGTGGCTTTGGTTGGCTGACTGGAGCTATAGCAGCTGTGGACTGGGGACCCTGGGGTATCCCATGCAGGGGTTGCTCTAGTGGGGTAACTGGAGCTGATGTGGGTGTGGGTCAGGGTGGTCTAAGGGTTCTCTGTGCAGAGGGTGCCCTGGCAGGATGGCTGGAGCCTAAGGCAGGTGTGGGCTGGGAGGCCTTGGGGTGTTCTGCACAGGGAGGACCCTGGTGGGACAGCTGGAGCTGAAGTGGATGTGCGTTGGAGTCCTGCAGTGCTCCACGTAACTAGTGCTCCAGTGAGGAGCTGGAGCTGGAGCTGTGAGGGCCTGGAGTGTTCTGAGAAGCTTTGCTCCTTTGTGTGTCCTTGGCAAGTTGGCTGGAGTTGTAGCAGTTGCTGTCCCGGGGGTGTACCATGCTGGAGCCCACTTTGGTGGGATGGCCCAGGTTCGCTGAGGCAACAGGCCAGCCGGGGTGCCCAGACCCTGCTTCTGTCTGCCTTAACAAGGTGGAGAGGGAACATAAACAGTGGCACTGGCCAGCCCCTTTGGCTCTAGAGAGTATTGCACAGCTCCCTTGTGGTTTAGCACATTTCTGAGGTGGGTTCCTCTATGTTCTAGTTGCTCTTTTAAGCTGTGGCTGGAGGAGGTTAGTGGTTCATGCTCACTGAGGCAGCAGGCCAGCCAGGGTGCCCAGACCCCGGACTTGTCTGCACTGTCAGGATGGTGGGGGAATATAAATAGGGCTGGTGGTTGCCAGCACCCCCGACCCAGAGAGAGTTCCAGCAGATCCCCTTGGGTGTGCTTGGTGGACCTAGTGGTTTTCTTTAACTGCCGCTCTTTTCTGTGCCCTGGGACAAATGAGTCTGCTTACGGTTCCTCAGTCCTGCGGTTTGGGGTACTGGAGGTGGGGGTTCCCAGCTGTTACCACGCCTCTGTCTCTCCTGCCACCTTCTGAATAGTTTCTCTGTCATTTATTGTGCAGAAGCTGTTCGGTATCTCAGTTCCTCAGGAGGAATTGTTCCGTATGTAGGTGGAGTCAGTGTGTCCATGGAGGAGATGACTTCAGGGTCTTCCCACTTTGCGGTCTTGGACTCTTCTCTGTAGCCAAGTTAGTTTTTATGATGTGTAATCTTTCAGTTTTGTCATGAAAATTTCTGCTTTAATGTCCTATTTTTCATTCCAAAGTAATGATAATTGTTCACTTACATTGTTCTTCTAGTATTTTTAGGGTTCAGTTTAAACCTAGTTCCTCTGGGCAATTCCTCTGGGGTTTATTTTGTGAGATGTGAGGTAGGGATCTAGTTTTATTTTTTCTCAAACTATAATCCACCTGAAATAATAATCATATATTTAATACTGTATTCTTCTTATACTGCTTTGAGGTGTTTCTTTTATATATTAAATTGACCTGTATAGGTGAGTCATTTCTGGAAGCAGTCTCTCCCCCCTTTCTCTGCCCTCCCCTCTCTATTTTGGTCTTTTTTGGCCCCTAGTATCAAATTCCTTTACTGCAATTAAGAACTATCCTCTTAGCCTTCCTTCTCTCACTGCTCTTTTATCTAAATTTTTTCTTTTTCTTTTTCATGTGTCTTTTTCCACTTGAACCAATGAATGAATCACTTAATCAAATTTAAAAATGTGTTGGTATATTTATTGGGATTACATTAAATTTATGAATTTGATGAAGGGATGAATTGACATCTTTCATATATTGACTTATTGAGGCTTAGTTTCTTTTCTCCATTTATTGTCATTTCTTCCCTGTGCTGGGTAGAGCTTTCTTAAAATAAATCCTGTCTACATTAATTATTTTTTCATAGATGATTTAAATTTTATGTAGATATTGTGAATAGGATCCTTTCTACCTTATATGTTCTTGTTGGACTAGTAGCATATGTGAGGTGTTTGATTTTGACACTGTCCATCAGTCTGAATTTTTTCCTTTTAAATAGTTCTTCAGTTAATTTTCATCTTTATAAGTTTTAAAATTATACTGTGTCATGAAACAAAGTATTTTAATTTTATTTTTTTAAAGATTTTATTTATTAGAGAGAGAGAGTGAGAGAGAGAGGATGAGAGGGGGGAGGATCAGAGGGAAAAGGAGACTCCTGATGCAGAACTCAGTCCCTTGACCTGAGCCAAAGGTAGTCGCTTAACGAACTGAGCCTCCCAGGTGCCTGAAACAGAGGATTTTTTAAATGAGGTTTTCAATTAATTAGACTTAACCAAATATATTTAAGTTATGCTATTTTTTTCAGCAAGATTGGTTCATTTTTATCTGCTGAAGTATTGTGGACTCTCATTCCAACATACAACTTTTAAGATTTCATATAGGAGCCCTTACAGAATAACTGAGATAATACTCACCTGCTATGAGTGTAGATCAGAATTTAGACCAACCAGGGTTTAACTAATGATTCCATGGAATCTCTTTACACCAAACTGGCATTCCTATCTGAAATCAACACTAAGAGAAATAGAATGTGGGCTGCAAACGCTAGACACATACGTAGTTTTAAATATTCTGGTCGCCACATTAAAAAAAATGAAAAGAAACTGGTGAAATTAATTTTAATAATATATTCTTTCAACATATCCAAAATACCATTTTACCATATTGTTGATATAAAAGTTAATGAGATACTTTGCTTTCATTTTTTGTAGTATGTTTCTAACTACCGTATATTTTATATTTACAGCATATCTCAATTTGGACTAATTTCATTTTATGTTCTCAGTTGCCACATGTGGCCGGTGGCTGCCATTCCGGACAGCATAGGTGTAAATTATCCCTCCACCTCGTGTTTACATGTTAGGATTTACTAGCATTCTTCGGAGTAAAACGAATGGAAATCATGGCTCAAAGCAAGCATATTAAAAATACATGTGTGGCTATGCCTTTCTCTTAAAGATTGAAGCCTTCAGCTTCCTTCCTTACAGTAACAGGCTGTCACAGCTGTCCTTATAAAACCTTGTTAGTGCTTAAATGATACTGCTTTTGACATGGTCCTTGTGGCCATTCAGAGGTTTTATGTAAGTACATCATGGCATCTTTTGGAACTATTGTTTTGTTTTGTTTTGTTTTTAAGTTCTCATTTTAAGTAGAGTTGATAAGCAAAAACCATCCTGCCTGGGGCGCCTCAGTCACTAAGCGTCTGCCTTAGTCTCAGGTCATGATCCCAGGGTGTTAGGATCTAGCCCCGTATCAGGCTCCCTGCTCAGCGGAGAAGCCTGCTTCTCTCTCTCCCACTCCCTCTGCTTGTGTTCCCTCTCTCACTGTCTCTCTCTGTCAAATAAATAAATAAGAAGTCTTAAAAAAAAAAAAAAACCATGCCTTACCTTCCTATTAGTTTCCACTTAAATGTTAACATGTAACGCATATACATTGATGGCATCTTTGAGTGGTATGCTTTTATATACAGCATTGCCATCACTTTTGTTGATCTAAGGGGACTGTAGAGCTTGGCTTTGTTGTCATTTACACAACTAACTGGGCAAAGGGAAGTGTCTGTTTTAAACTGAGCCTCTGTTCATTATCTCGTGTGAGCCATTGTTAAAGACGACTGATCTTGATCTATCTGGGGTTGTGCTTAATGGGATCGGATTAGTCAGGTAACAGTTTAGGCAGAGACTGTTACTAAGAAAGCCAAAGCTAGCCTCGGTTCTGGACCAGGAAACCACTGTAGTGGGCCAGACCTATTTAGAATACAAGATTGGCTTTCACGAGGGAAGTAAGCAAACTGAGTGCAAGGGTGAATCTGAGAGTTGGTTTATTCCGACACCAATCTAGAATAGCTTCTGTAATTGGCTTGGATCGCTGTGCTTAACTCTGATCCTAAAAGAAATCGAACTTGATATAAAAGAAGTCCCCTTCCAGTGTCTACAGCCCATCTTTCCCCCTCGTCTCTCCCTCACCTCAGTGTAGACTTAGCCCGGCAAACCTTAAAGCTAGGAGATATTTAAGTTCTGACTTAGCACTCTAACCATGTGGTATGAGCCACCCTGTCACTATTTCCTTGACCCTGAGTGTCCATCACAGGAGCTCAGAGCTCCTCAACAGGGGCCCTGCCTTACCCTGGGAGAGGAGACCCTCTCCCTGACCGTAGCTTGGACTGAAGGGCTCTGCACTTGTGAGCAGTTCTGATGCCACGCCAGGCCTGCCGAGGGTTCTGAATATCATTTGCTTTCACCTTCCCCCCTGTTGCTCTTGGCCAACTGTCTGGACAAACTTGTTGCTCTATGTTGGAGCTCTTTGATTCTGGGTGCACCTATTGTCCATGACCATTTTTCCTGGATCCCTTGCTCTGCCACTGTATTGTCACCCTCACGTCTGTGACTGGTTGACCCTTTCCAGTCCCCTTCTAGTCTTTTTTCTTTTCTTTTTTTTTTTTTTTAAAGATTTTATTTTATTCATTTGACAGAGAGAGAGAGATTACAAGTAGGCAGAGAGGCAGGCAGAGAGAGAGGAGAGAGGAGGAAGCAGGCTCCCCGCTGAGCAGAGAGCCCGATGTGGGCCTCGATCCCAGGACCCTGGGATCATGACCTGAGCCGAAGGCAGCGGCTTTAACCCACTGAGCCACCCAGGCGCCCTCTTTTCTTTTTTTAAAACCAGGCCATGTCCTATCTCTGACCAAAGAAGTAAATCAGATTCCAGTGTATAGATTTTACCCAATTTGATATGTTGCTCTCTACCTTAAGCTTGAGTTCATTTCCCCAGCAATGCCAGAATAGTTGTGATAGATGTTTTCAGGTGAACTTAACTTTTGTAAATTTATTTTCACCGTTATGAATACCGGTTAGGGAGAGGACATAAAGAAGAATGATTCTGTCTGCATCTTTTGTGCTAAGTGTGTCCAGGGTGGTCAGGCAGGGGGAGGCTTGTGTAACGTGGATTGTTTTATAGCCACATTGTGTACCTCAGTGGCGCTCAACCCAGGTTGCACAGTGAATCAAAGTGGGAACTTCTAAATGATACCCTTACCTGGACCTATCCCAGACCAGTGGAATAAGTCTGGTCCATTGGGCACATGGATCAAGCACTGATACTTGACATTGCCCAGGTAATTCTCAAGTACAACAATGCTGGAAAACACTGGTGTAGATCTTTGAATTTTTTTCTTTGCAGAGAGGATGAGGAATAGAGTGTATAAAGCCATCTAGGTTGTCAGCCGGAAACCAAGTGCATGTGGATATTTTGGTAAATCTTTGTCTATTGCTCATTTACCTCATGGGTCTAATTATACTTCTCTTGCTTACCCTTCTCAGAAATGGTAAAGTTTCCAGGATGATACTTGTTATTAGCTTTTGAAGGCTTTCTTTAAAATTCTAAACACTTTATTCAGTATAACCAAATGACAGGTAAGCACATTTAGTTTATTTTTAGCTGGTGTTATATCTACTCTGGGAGCATGATGAATTTGAGCCTCTCTCCAGTGTCATTACTTGTTTTTTTGCTAACCTACTTACTTTTGGTATGTGGTAGTAATTAATCGCTTTATTCATCCTGTTTTTGTAGCCTTTATATGTAATCATTTGCACCCAGAAGAAATATCTTAATGATTTGGTAAGTCTCTGAAACCTCTGTGGCAACTTTATATTAAGGGGTTTGTTTTCTCCAGTTTATAATTATTTTTTCCCTTTTTTATATTTCTTATTTAAATTTCTGTCAGTAAACATCAGTGTGATATCAGCTGTACAATATAGTGATTCATCACTTCCTTACAGCTCCTGGTGCTCAACACAAGTACACTCCTTAATCCCCTGTTTAACCTATTCCCCATCGGCCGCCTTCTGGTAACCCTCCGTGTTTTCTCCTCTGTTTCTTGGTTTGTCCCTCTCTTTCTTTCTCCCTTTCCTTGTTTGCTTTGTTTCTCAAATTCCACATATGAGTGAAATCATATGGTATTTGTCTTTCTCTGACTTATTTCGCTTAGCATAACACTCTCTAGGTCCATCCGTGTCATTGCAAATGGCAAGATGCCATTCTTTTTATAGCTTAATAATATTGCATTGTGTGTGTATACCACATCTTTATGCATCTTCAGTTGGGACACTTGGGCTGTTTCCACAGTTGGCTGTTGCAGATAATGCTGCTATAAACATCAGGGTACATGTATCCTTTTGGATTAGTATTTTTTTTTTAAGATTTTATTCATTTATTTGACAGAGAGACACAGCGAGAGAGGGAACACCAGCAGGGGGAGTGGAAGAGGGAGAAGCAGGCTTTCCTGCAGAGCAGGGAGCCCGATTCGGGGCTCGATCCCAGGACCCTGGGATCATGACCGGAGCTGAAGGCAGATGCTTAACGATTGAGCCACCCAGGCACCCCTGGATTAGTATTTTTGTATTCTTTGATTTATCCCACCATGATATGAAGTTTTTTATAGGTTAATGTACAGAAAATGAAAACATACCACAAGTCCTAATTTACCTGCTTTCTCTAGTTGCTGAGATGAAACTCATTTTTGAGACTCTTAAATTAGCCTTTGGGGTTTCTCTGTGACCGCATGCATGGATGCTGAGTGTCTGGCTTCAGGATGTGATTATTTCAAACTCTGAGGATTAGAAACCAAGCTCGACGTGGCTTGGAGCCCGTGCATTGTGCCCAACCAACAATTGTTTGACTGTTTTTTATTTTATAGTTCTCTTCTATCCTTACATTTAACCCCAGATGGCTACTTTTTCTTGTCTTTTTGTTTAAAGTTCAGTGGAAGAATCATTACATGACTTGGTCTTTTGTTGACTTCTTAGCGAATATAATTAGGAAAGAAGGAAAAAAACTCTCTTAATTTTTCCAAATGCCAAGTGGAATCTTCCCTGATCTTATTGAGTGACTTTCCCTGTGGAATTTATCCTTATGGTGGGTAAACTACTCCCTTACATGTTTTAATTTTAACTAAGTCTGAATACCAAGATTTAGGCCTATATAACAATTTTCTTTATAAGATATCAAACATTTTTCTGTATGTTCAGCTGGAATTGTCCCTTTTTAAAAATCCTGTTGACTCAAACTAGAATCACCATCTTTACTGTTTCTGTTTCATGTGTTTTTAGTCTATTTGGTACCAGACTATTTGACACGGTAGCCACTTAAAAAGTAGTGTATTTGTTTTCAGTGGCACACAACACAATTTGGGACAATAACTTTCTTAGTGCTATCCCTACTCTTCTCAGCATCTTAAGCTATCGCCTTATAATAGTTGATTTAAGAGAAAATGAAATGAGGCATTTGGGCTCCCAATTAGCCTGGAGTCATAACTGACCTCTGACTCTTCAAAGCTGTGTGGCCTTGGGGAAGCCACATATACCGAGATGCCATGTTCCTTTGGCAGAATGGTACTAATACCCACCAGTAAATCATCTGCCTGTTGTACAGAGAGTAGACTAGCTGGACACTGGACTCTCCCAAGGAGCTTTAACCACACTGATGCCTGAGTCCCACCCCTAGAGATTCTGATTTTACTTTGGTGATAGGAGACAAAATAAGGAGCAGTGGTAGTCGTGTGGACTACCACTTAGCAGGGGAGGTGACAAGAAGATACAGTCTGAAGGTAGATCTCACAGATTTATTCATGGATAGGATGGTGGAACGTTAAAGAAAGAAAGGAGTGGAGAATGAATAAAATTTTGGTCCCTGAGCCCAAAATGATGGTGCCATTTACTGAGGTAGAAAACACTGGCATGAAGGACTGAAAACATCCTTGCATTTTAGAAAAGAGTGGGAAGGTCCACATGTGCATAATAGGTGTATTCATGTGTATTTTTTGTTGTTTTCTTAGAATATCACATTTATTTTAAAATCAGGATTTCCATCTCCTACTTCTTCATCTTCTTCGAATATTCTTTTTTTTTTTTTTTTTTTTTTTTT
>LNAC01000005.1:7836122-7847590 GCA_002007465.1 Ailurus styani | reverse complement strand
AGAGAGAGAGATTACAAGTAGGCAGAGAGGCAGGCAGAGAGAGAGGAGAGAGGAGGAAGCAGGCTCCCTGCTGAGCAGAGAGCCCGATGCGGGCCTCGATCCCAGGACCCTGGGATCATGACCTGAGCCGAAGGCAGCGGCTTTAACCCACTGAGTCACCCAGGCGGCCATTCTTCGAATATTCTTTAGAACTTCCATTAACATAACTATTAGTGTCTTATCCGTTGCAGTGGGTTTTAGACATCTGGGAACTGTATTGATTTAATCTGTTTGGGATTGATATTTCTATTGCCAGGACTTTTCACTCCATCATCAGAGGTGAGAAGAACTTTCTTTCATGTCATCATCCTGTTCTCTTGGCTTTTGAGGTGTTCCAAGCTGCCGGAACATCCTTCAGAGTGGAGAAGTGAAATGAAAGCACTTGCTGTGAAGTAGGTGCTAAGCAAATGTTACTTGAATCTGTGTCTGGTGAGTGACTGGGATAAGATCAAGCAGTTCAGTTTTTGGAAGCTGAGATTTTAACGTGTTGGAGTAGTTTTAAAATCTCACGGAGTTTTCTTCACCTTGCTCGCCAGTGGCCAAGGTATCCCAGCAGATCTGAAGGGCTGATTTTGTTGAACTAAGAGCCTCCCTCTCCAGTGGGTGATTTTTATTTAGGGTGTTAGAAGGTTCTTGAAGCATCTGTGCAACCCATCGTCATATCATTCTCGTTGCACCTGCGAATTGAGTAGGGCTGATGGCAATCTCACACATGTGTAGGTGTTATTGCTTTAATGTCACCGAGCACAGTGCTGGGTCGTCTACGTCTTTGCAACCCACCAGCTGTCATTCACACATCCTGGTTTAATCTGTTCAGTGGAGGTTTTGGTCTTCTTCTTTGGCCACATCCTGACATACTGAAGGAAGCCAGCCATGCCTTACTTGCTCTCGGGCAGGGGACTCCTAGATCTTTGAGCCTGTCTCAGCTAACCGGTCTTGGGGGGTTCTTTAATACTGCCCACAGTGCTTATGGCAGAGAAGCCAACCCCAGGACTCAGCCATTCTTAAGGTCGTGTTGAGATGTAGTGGGGGTTCTCTGGTACTCCTTTATGGATTTCCCATTTTTCTAGCCCTTGTTCAGTGGACTTGTTAGATAGATTACGTGCCAGATTGTGCCACTGCAAGTCTTCAAGAGGCAGACGTGCGTGTCACCCCTTTTCTTATCCTGGGCAGTGTTCTGTAGAGTAAAATGGTTTTGCTGGTGGGCAATTTATGTTGCTGCGTGTACTGCACTGACTTCTCTCCCAAAGTCATCACTAGCAGGTAGGCTTTAGGCTCCTCGCTAGGTGTTTTTGATGGTTGAGACCTTGTTAAGGAACAAAGGAGAATTATTATTTCTCTCTTGCAGAGTCACAACGGAGGTAAGAAGCAGGTGCCTGTCAAACTCCACTGACACATCCTGAGAATAGTATGGCAGCAAAATCATGTTATTTGACTGTTTCTGCTTCCTTAAATAAAATGAGAACTAGTCTGTTGGAACGAGTCATGTGTTCACCTATTTTTACATTTAAGGTGCATAAATAGCTCTAAAAATGAAAGTTGTAATAATTCAGATAATTTCCATAGCGGTTTATTTGTATTTTTTCCGTAGTGTGTTTTAAGGGCCGGCTCATTCAGAACTATAATCCAGTTATATCTTCCTATGAATGCACTGCTACCGAAGTCCATAGGGTTAACTAGCCTGCAAGGATCTTTATCAATTCAGTAATCCTTTTCTCCACAATTAAAGTGATTAAAACTTGGTTGTACATTGGCACTGTATATGTGGTTCTCTGATGACCTCATAATTATCTCTTTTTTTAAATCTTTTTAAAAAGACAGCCTTGTAGAACTGTAGTGTTGGAGGGAACTTAAGAGCTCATACAGTACAACACAGTCCCTGACACTGCCTGCCTAGCCTTTGGTAACCCAGTTCCTTCTTGAGTACCTCTTGGTGATGGGAATCATGCCCCCTTGTAAAACAGCTTGTTTCATTCTCAGCCAAGTCAAATTCTTAGCAAGTGCTTTCTTGCTAAGAAAGCAATAAAAGCAATGAAACCTTTTATTTGATCCACGTTTGGCTGGACCAAATGTCCCCCCATGTTGTATTTACATAGTTGAGGTTTTTGTTTCTTTGTTTTTTAGGTTTTAGTATAGAACCTTCGATTCATTCAAGCTCCCCAAACCTTCTCGAATTCTGATTCTTTAATGTCATCTGTATGTTTATTAGTGGTGCCCTGTATGTCCTTATCCTGTCATTGAAATCCAGGCAGTCTGGCTCCAGAGCCCTCTTGAAGTTATGTATTTCTTTTATCTGTCCAAGGGATCCTCTTGTATCACAGCAGAGACTCATGAGACTCATTCTTTGGGGTCACTCAGTCTGCACAATATTGTCCTGTTTTGTTTTGTTTTTTTCCTCTGTAATCTATTTCATTTCCTACTTCATACCTTTGGCATGCACATGGCTTCAAGGTACAATGACCCCTCCAAGCCCATTCTCTGTGAAGTTCCCTGCTGAGTGCTGAGTCAGCCCGCCTATGTCTCTGGACCACAAGACCACATTCCTAGAAGGGAATCAGATTGGCCCAACTGCCCAGGTACCCCGTGTTAACCCTGACACCCCAGGCCAGGGTAGTAGGTCAGGAGAGGATTAGAGGGGCGGGAGCCAAGGGTTTCTCAGGGTAAGCTTCTTCAAGTGGGCTTGCAGGCAGGAGGGGACCAAAGGAAACCTCCAGTGTGAACCCTCTCTGTGGATGTTGGTCAACTAGTTAAGAAATCACATGGATGGAAGAAAACATTTCAGTCCTTTCTGACATTTTTTAAAACACCTTTCCTTCATTCTCAGATGTCTATGCATCTGTTATTCTTTGCTCTTGAACATGTGAGCCGATTTCCAACCTTTTCCATGATCTTGTTGATCTTCCTTTACTTGTGCAGCAGCACTGGTCTCTTCGAAGATGCCTCCCTTCCCCTTCATCTGGACCTTTCATAGTTGGTCAGCATGTTGCCTTTTTTAAAAAAAGATTTTATTTATTTGTTTGTTTGTTTGTTTGTTTAGAGCAACTGTGTGTGAGCAGGTGCACAAGTAGGGGAAGGGGCAGAGGGTGGAAGAGGAAGAAGCAGACTCTCCACTGAGCAAGGAGCCTGATGCAGGGCTCCATCCCAGGACCCTGAGATCATGACCTGAGCCTAAGACAGATGCTTAACTGACAGCCACACAGGTGCCCTGGCATGTTGCTTCAGACAGCCTTCTGGACTTCTGCCCTTCATGGGTCTTGATGATAACTTGAAATGTGTCCTTCTAGAGTACATGTCTGGCTTAGTCTGATATTTCCCTTTTTGCCTATCAAAAGCTCTGGTACATTATGTTTTCTATACGTTTCATTTCTACTTCATCCCTTTTGCATAGATTAGAACCCAGTCAGTAGTAGCAATTCCTCATCTTGTTTCTTGCATCTTCTCAGAGATGAATTTGATGCCAGGACAAGTCAGTGGTGCTTTTTAGCTAATTGAGACTTGTAGGAGATGCCTGGTAGATATCTGGCAGTTGAAACCCCTCATTGCTAGTGTGGTCTGTTTCTCTGCCAATTTTTGAATCTATATTGGGAACATACCATTTATTTCTTTTATCTGACCAAATGATCTATGGGCTATTCCCAAGAAGAGATCATTAAATTCCTTCCGTCTTTTATTGTTCTTCTTCCTTTCCTGTTAAGCGTGATTTGGCATTAGTAAAAATTTTCATTATTATTTCTAGCAATTAAGCATGCCCAAGATGATTATTTTTCTAGGTTAATATCCAAGGCTGGTGTCCAGGGAAATTGAGTGCTTACTGTGTGTGAGGTTCTACACTAGGCATGCCATAGATTTTCATGTGATACTTGCTTAAGGATAGCCTGTCTTCCTAATGTCAGGAATACTTTTTTTAGTGTCCAACCACTTAGAGTTCATAGTACTACTCTTGGAGCTTGCTGCAGTTCAGCATGAGTTCAGGAAGTATTAAGCCATTTTTTTCCTATTCTAGATAAGAAATGCTGTCTATGTGGTTTCACACTTGTTTATTTTTAGATCAGTTCCCACAAAGGCTCTTAAAGAAAATATCATTTACCATGTATTGTATGACAGGTCCTTAAAGAATATATTCATGGGTATCAGGATAGGCACAGAACTTCTAGGAATATTTGGATACCTGATATTAAGATAGAAAAATTTAGTTAACACTTATTACATGCAAGAGACTTTCCTGGAGTGTTCTCTGTTACTTCCCCATATTAGAGTAACATACTTGACAGCTTACTTACATGTGCCCTTATGCCTGTCCTATCTCAGTGCATAAGTTAGGTGTATCTCTAATATCTATTTTTATTCTCCGTTGCTATGTTTAAGTATATAGGTCAAAAGATGAAGATTGGAAGGGTCAAAAGACCACAATCTATTAAAAAATTTGTAGGTGACACTTCAAGGAGGAATGGTCAGGGGCCATGCTTTAACATCGAAGTAGCATCTAACAAGGCCATGACAATAGGAGAGATTTATGCTTCAAAAAACTATTGAGGTAGACTAGGGCACGTAGAGGAGAAATAGAGTTAGAAGTCAGGTCAAGCTTAATTGTTGCATGAATGAGTGCCTCCATCAGTGTGAGAGCTTTAGAGCTAGGTTGGACTTTAATCAGTTTCCACGTATTGTCCTGGCTGCGGTACTCACTGGCTCGCTGACCGTGAGAAGTGGTTTCCTTACTGTCATCATTTTGAGAAGAATTATTTAAAAAAAGAAGTGAACCTTTCTGTAAGATGAAAACAACCAATTTTTGAAGCAACTAACCATGTTTTACATCACTGGGGTAAGTGGATATCCTTTGTTACACCATTTTGTTATAACTCCATTGGGCTTGAGGGTTTGAGCTACCATCACGTTTGCATGAACAAGAAGGTTAAAGGAGAGGGAGCTAGGGATGTAGAAAGCTTTTGGCTGTTGTGCAAATTCCTTAGGGTAACAACCCATAGTTATCCCAGAACATGCTGGACTCAGGGCTTGATTAGGGGAGCTGTTAACATCAGAGGAGATCTGATCTAGCAAGTAGGGCCGGTTGGGAAAGGTTCTGGGAAGCCTTGTGATTTTGTGGGCAGGGTAGTTGCTTTATGGTTCCAGGTCATCATTCCATGCAGAGCAGGAAAGTCAGCTAGTGACTGGCAGCCTGGACCAGGCATGGTGTCAATATCCTACATTAGATGGGCGTTGGGAGAGAACTTCAAAGAAGGGACCAAAATGCCTCTGCTAAAATTCCATAATATGGAAGCTGAGCATATTCTTTAAGTAGATAGAGTAGTTCCCAGAATGAAATGAGATTTACAGGAAGGTCAAGGATGATCCAAGGCAGCTTGACTAATAGATGGTTAGTTCAGGTGTCTTATCTGCACTCAACCTTTTCATATGTCCACACTGCAAATTCTAATTAGTTTACACAGGGACCATGTACACACCTTTAAGTCAAAAAGGGAATAGTATCTTGATGTACCAGTCCCTAAAGACTGCTTACACTTGGGGAAGGGGAGCTCTCCAAAGAAAACCAAAGGATTTTTCAGGAGAAGCAGATGCTGAGCTGAAATGAGCAGCAGATGTCCACTCCACTGAGCCCAAAACAACACAGTATAGGAAGGCATATTGACACAATTGAAAATTTCATTTCCCTTCTGGCTATTGCAGTCATGGGCTAGAACTTCGAGATAGATTGCTGAATAGTTTCTAATAAATTCCCGTACTCTTAAAGGTGTTTGATTTCTTCAGTGCCATCTTTGAAAATGTAGTGTGAATCTTAACCTTTAACTCACCCAGTTCATTGTTTTCCCAGGTGGTGGTTTCTTCCTTTTGTACCCTCTCTGAGCAGCTGCTGTCAAGCTCACAATTGAACATTTGAAATCACTGTTCTGTTCCAACAATGCAGGATATGGGATTTTAAATCTCTCTTGTAGCTCTAGTAACTGCTTTTATATTTCTAATTAAACAATTTATGTAGTAAGATACCATTAAAAACAAAATAGATACAAACTATAAATTATATTTAGCTGAAGATTGCTTTGTTCCAGAAACTTGAGCCAAAAAAAAAAAACCAAAAACCAACCAAACAAAAAAAAACCCCTATTACAGGAGGACTTCTTATTGCTATTTTTTTTTTCAGAAAACAAAATCAAAACCTATGAAAATTTTGGTAATGCTCATGATTTCCTAATAAGTAGCCCCTAACTTTGGTCATACCTAAATTCTGTATTTTGCCTCTGAAGTCTCTGGCTAGTTTTCCAGTTAATATTTTATTAGATTTCATAACTGTTGCAGGCATGACTGTCTGATGACCTCATTCTATGTCAAAAACTATAAACAATTACTGTGACCTCTTTAATGTCTAATATTGGAGGCCACAGAGCAAAAGGATATACAGTTGGACTCTCCTGAATATGTTAGGAGATAATATAATAGATACTCTGATTCCAGGTTAAGCCCTACCTATAATTGCAATAAAGTTGAGTCTGCAAAAACTCAATGGTTCTATAACCATATTACCAGGCAACAGAATGACTTTGTATTTTGTTCTCTTCTCCCTCCTACCTACCCACCCCTGCTTTTCTGTTGCATAACCCCCCAAACAGATGACAATTTGGGGGAAAACATTTACTGATTTTATATTAATTTATAAAATTATAAGATAAAGTCCATTATTTTACTGTCTAGATGTAGTCACTGGTCTCAACCTTAATTAAATATTATCCCCAATTAAAAAAATATTAATACCCATATGAGTGTCTTTAAGACTTGTTTTCCCCATCTCAA
Organism: Ailurus styani; assembly: GCA_002007465.1. NCBI lineage: Eukaryota > Metazoa > Chordata > Mammalia > Carnivora > Ailuridae > Ailurus > Ailurus styani. The sequence continues at coordinate 7,840,750 of LNAC01000005.1, read as the reverse complement.
GTATTTTGAAGGGGAGATTTACTTTATAATATTTAGCTAGAGGACAGGCCGACAGGAATTGTGTGAGTGACAAGTATTGTACTTACATTGCTCACATAATGTCATTTGATCCCTTCAGTAACTATTTTATGCATGAGGACGCTGAGGCTCAGAACATAAAATAATTTGCAGCGCTACATACAAACGGGTATACAGATCTGAGCATAAAGCCTATTCCTTTTCCCCACAGTCTGCCTTTCTCCTCATAGTAATAAAAATAATAGCTAGAATTTTTATATGTGCATGAGGAGCGAGGCACTGTCCCTCATTCTTTACGCACATGCATTATTTCATTTAATTCCCACAAAAACCTGTGAAACAAGGTAGGCAGCTAGAGTGAAGTAATTTGCCTAAGGCAGCCACAGATCCCAGCTGATGGGCCTGAACTGTATCTCTCACTCCACGCTCTGTGTTCCCAGTTACAGTTCTGTAATGCCTTCCTTGAGTGTACCTGTGTCTTCAGTATCCTCGCTGGGTATGATATAAAAAGAAAAAGATGCATGATTTTTAAGGATAGGATTGGTTGACTGTAAAGAGAATTCTTTTAAGTGATTAATCATTTGTTGCATTTAAAATCCTAAATTTCTCTCCAGTTGTGAGCTTTGGCTTGGAGTAGCTTCGGACAGTGGGTAACAGTGGCATCACACAGCGGGGGAATGGTAGTGCTTGGCCTGGAGAGGCTGTGAGGGTCAGAGCAGCACGACCTCCAAAAAAAATGTCACGTACCCATCCATTTCATTTCTGTCACCACTGTCTCACCCAGGCCCTGTCATCTTTTTCCCGGATGATCACAGTAGCCTCAAAATGATCTTCCCGTTGGGACACCTGGGTGGCTCAGTCAGTTGGGCGTCTGCCTTTGGCTCAGGTCATGATCCCAGGGTCCTGGGATAGGGCTCCTTGCCCAGCGGGGAGCTTGCTTCCCCCTCTGCTTGCCACTCCCCCTGTTTGTGTTCTCTCTCTGTCTCTCTCTGACAAATAAATAAAATCTTAAAAAAAAAAAAATGATCTTCCTACCTAAAACTTTTCAGTGGATTCCTACTGCACAAGAATCTAAGTTCAAGTTTTTTACTGTTTTCCCAATCTGGCCCTGCCTTTCCCTGTGTGATGCCCCTTCCTGTGTTCACTATCGTGGATCCTCATTTACCTGGAAACACCAACCTGATTCTTATCTCAAGGGCTTTGTTTCTGCTCTTCCCCAGCTGGGTTTACACTGTCCCTTCTTTAATTCCTTTCTGAGGCCCAACTCAGCCTGTCCTCAGAGAGGCCTTCCCTTCCCCTCAGTAGGAAGCAGTGGCAACTGTGGAGGTGACAGCAACGACAATGAGGACAGCCAACATTTAGTGAGCTCTTACTCCACACAGGGCATTGTTTTCTGCTTTTACTACCTCTCGGGGGCCTTGTGACCCCCCCTTTGAAGTCGGCACTGTTATCATCTCCATCATAGAGATGATGAAACACAAGCACAAAGAGTTCTGTCAGTCATTCCATCAACCTCTTGTTCTATTCTCTTCACACCACGATCTGTAATTACTCTCCTCTAGAAACTAAGTTGCTGAGAGAAGGGACCTAACGTTATTTTCTGCTGTTCCTGAAGCTTTTTAAAAACTGCCTGGGACATAGGAGGCACTTATGTTGAAATATGTTGAACGATGAAGGAACAGTCTGACAGATTAGATCATGACATTTGTGATAAGAAGTAGAACATTTCGGGCACCTGGGTGGCTCAGAGGGTTAAAGCCTCTGCCTTCAGCTCAGGTCATGATCTCAGGGTCCTGGGATCGAGGCCCGCATCGGGCTCCCTCCTCGGCGGGGAGCCTGCTTCCTCCTCTCTCTCTCTGCCTGCCTCTCTGCCTACTTGTGATCTCTCTCTCTGTGTCAAATAAATAAATAAGTAAGTAAATAAATAAATAAATAAAATCTTAAAAAAAAAAAAGAAAGTAGAACATTTCAAAGATGATATACTTCAGCTATAATTGTACCAAAAGGACTCAGGGCCCTTCAATTAAGTCATTGTTGAGCATTTTGTTCTCTGTTGCATGATAATGTGTGCATATAAGCATGCGACCATGAATCTGGGCAGAAGAAAGACTGTACGTCAGCATACTCATTAACCCAGTCGTCACTGGTCAGTAGGCGGGTGCCAGGGAGTTGCCGGCAACAGATTACGTCACACTTATCTTCTCAAACACAGAACCCTGTTTGACGGTGTAACTGGGTTCTGCTGCAGATCAGGTAAGGCAGCTGGTGCTGAGAAGCATCTCCTTCAAGTAGGGAGATTCGTACTTTGTTTTGCAAATTTCACTGTTCTGAACAAATGTTGTAGTGACCTTCCTCCTGGTGCAGAGCAATTACTAATTTCATGGGATTGGGGAGCTGAGAAAGAACTTCATAGGATTAGTTTACCTTCCTTGTTTTACAAGGGAAGAGAAACAACCCCCAGGGATGAAGTGGTTTTCACAGGGTCATGGAAGTACTCAGTGGAAGAGCCAGAGCTGGCCTCACAACCACCAAGCGAGTTTAATGATGAAACACTGTTAGGGGAAGAGGATCACTTGTCCACTTCAGGGCCATGATCAGAATGCTGACCCATCAGTCTCTTCTATTTCCTTGAGAAGGAAAACTGTTGCTGGAAGCCAAATGGCCACCGGGAGAATGTTGCTTCTCTATCCCTCTTTAATAATACAGAGTAATAACTTCCTGTAGCACATTCAGGAGCCGAAAGTGGTATGTCACTCTCTGTTTCCCTGTATTGAAACTCTTGATCCTTCAGAAGCCTGGAAATAGCATTTGGTCAGTTTATAAGTAAGAATGTGGAATTTAGCCTGGGAAAAAATCCCTGGTTCGCTGTGTGTTCTGAGTAATGTTATCATTTAAATACTGAGTGACTTTATCATTAATTGAAATAGTTAACAACAGTGCTTTAGAAAACAAAAATGCTTTTCTGCTGGGAAATGATAATCAAGCAGGTTATTACAAACACTAAATACAGAATTTTCACTGTACCTGCAATTCTCAATTACTGAATCGCTGTTCTGTTTTGCATAAATAAGGAAAGGTCTTCTCCTTATTCATTTCAATAAAAACTAGCGCAGAATAGTTTATTTTAGGAGACTGGTTTGCATCTGGCTGGTTTTAAGACATTACAGACACCAGCCCCCTCCTGGATGAGACCAAGTTATCAAAGACGTCCCCCCCTGACTTGGGTGAGTTTTTTTCTTTAGAGGTCCCTTATGTTCAGACCTTGGTTAGGGCCCTTAGGGCCCTTAGTCCATTAGGATTGTTCTAATTAGTCTCCCATTGAAGGGTTGATTCCATTCCCTTTGTCCCAGGAGATTCCTTTGCTTCATAGATATCCTTGAAAACAGAGTAATGTGTGAGGGGGAGGTGTGATGTCCAGTGCCACCCGGCAGCATATGAGACCCCAATATAAATGGATATGGAGTGACACCTAACTCGTCAGCTAAGAGCATCCAAGGGCCAGGCCCTCAAAAGTCCAGCTGCATAAATACAATCTGAGGGCTTCAGAGCAGAGAGAGAACTGGCTTTTCCTGAGGATCTCTGTCCAGTTGAGGTGCCAGAAATAGGACATTATGATTTTTGTGCTGTCATTAAGGAAAATCTCATAAAAGATTAAGAATTTTTTTAAAAATTTGTATCCCTCTGTTTCATGTTCCATAGCTTAGTCCGTTCAGGCCACTGTAACAATACCATAGACTGGGTGGCTTTTGAACAACAGTGATTATTACTCACAGTTCTGGAGCCTGGTAAGTCCAAGATCAAGGCGCCAGCCAACTCGCTGTCTGGTGAGGGCTCACTTCCTGGTTACTGACCATCTTCTCGCCATGTCCTCACATGGTGAAAGGGACAAGGGATCACTCTAGGTCACTTTTGTAAGGACACTAGTTCTGTTCATGAGGACTCCACCTTCGTGACCTGATCACCTTGCAGATGCCCTTCCTCCTCATACCACCAATTTGGGGATTACATGTTTACATATAAATTTTGGGAAGACACAAACACCCAGTCTGTAGCACTCCATACATAAAATTTTGATTATATAAAACTAGAGGGAAAGTTTGTATCTAAAACATGGTGTAGCAAAAGGTAATTATTCACCATGTGACCATAGGCAAAGCTGCTCATGTGTCTAAAACTGTAAAATGGATATGACAGTATTTAATTTGGAGCCGTGTGGCCTCCGGAGTGGCCATTTTCACTCTGCGCCTCCCTCCTTGGAAAGCTCTCAGTGGCACGCTGCCAACCAGAGGATGCTTTCCAGACTTGTGCACAAGCGTGAGAGGTCTCCCGAGATGTGGCCTGTGTGCTTTTCAGCACATCTCACCTGTCTTCGACTTGCCCTTTGTTGCCCCCTGTGAATTCCCCTGCGCACGCTACACTGGTCCCCATTCTCATGTTCCCCACCTTTGGAGAAAGCCTGAAGGATTTTCTGGTTTCATAGAGCACCAAAACTCTGCAGACAAGCTTTCCTGGTACAGTTTGTTAGCAGCACTTGGCTGTCATTAGTGTCCTTATCAATGGGTGGAGGAAAATTTGCTTGCCCTTGGGTGGGGAGGCAGGGGGTGGGGGGT